>CAAKMY010041451.1:0-10150 GCA_901111285.1 Corrigiola litoralis
TAAACTTCATAGTTGACATTTTGCGGTCTTCAAGACACCACTTTGACCATTATTTATAATATTTATATATTATTTTTTAAAACTATAAATATAATTTCTAAAAACATACTTTGATAATGAACATAAATAATTTACCTTCATTTTATATTTTTTAATATTCTTTAGTATATTTGAGGTCAAAGTTATATGACTTTGACCAAAAAATGTCAACTATGAAGTTTAATGTGAAACAGAGGAAATACATCATAATCATACATCATGAATTTTATGTATATTGCACAGGCCAATATCGTTCGCGAAACATATAAAAAACTTATCAATATGATAGAATAAAATTCTCATAAATCATATATTTTGGGCCCTTTCTCGGTATTTGATAAAAAGGTAGGATGCATCCTTAAGGTTTTAAATCATCTTGTTTAGGTCTGAAATAAATCAATAAAATCGCAACGAATTACCAAATTCCATCCTCCAAATTGAGATAAGGGAGGTCTACCCTATGCGTTATCCATGTCCTCACCAAATGACCACTAGGTCCACGTACTAATGTATGGATGTACTCCGTATCTCTCAATTGACGCTCACATTATATTCGTTTTAGACATCGAGAGGTGTTCATTTGCCTACGGAATACTTGTTCATTTGGTTTTGCGAATGTCAGATGATTGCAGGCAACCAAGATCTGATTTGTTAAACTCAATTCAAGTTGGAATCGATTTTTTTAGTGTTGAGTCAAGCTAATAAAGCCTATCAATTTATATAAAAAAAAAAACTCGAGTGATGACATTCCAGGAAAATCTAGTTGTTGGGAGCCTCATCGAGGGCAGATACACACAGTAGCATCAAAAAGCATTTGCGAATAGTATATACGAGGTAGGAAAAAGGTAGAAAAGAGAAATTAACATACCCGCGAAGATTGGTTAATTTGCATGAATTTCGTACCTCATAAGGCTAGGATTTTCTTGAAGGCTACCTAGGGCAGTTCGTAAATTCATATCGAAGATAAGGATTCACATGTTTTCTCAATCTACACTCAAGCAATGTAATGATCGGCCAAATTATTTAAACCTGCTTAGCATCTGCATCTGCTTCCGTATAGACATGGTTGACTTAAATCTTTATTGTAAATAGCTTGACTTCAATGTTTATTGTAAATGGCTTGACTTCAACGTTTACTGTGAATGGCAGCTGGCTTCAATGTTTACTATAAATGCATAACTTCATCAGTGTTAGAAAACTACACTCAGACGCATCTCCCTTACATTAGTCTATCATCTCATTCTCTGATTCTTGCTCCTCTCACAGCCTCAAGGTAACTTCCTTTCTCTCGCTTTGTAAGGTTTCTTACATTCTTGATAAAGTATAGTACCTTTTTTTCTGCTTACCCTTCACATTGAACATACTAATCTGCTGGCTACATATGTGTTATAGTGTTAGGATTAGAGTCTTAGAGATTAGCTAGTGATTGCTAAGTTTCTGTCTAACATTTTGGCCGTTCGAAATTTAAGATCACAAGTATTGGACTATCATCATAGGGTTTTTTTTTTTTTTTTTTTTTGGTTTTCATCATCCGGTTTAATTTGGATCTAAATCGGGTAGACCACTAGGGTGGCAAAGCTCTCCCTTATAAGGCAGACCATGCATTGTCTCGAACTTGAGGCCTCTAGTAAAGCTAAAACAATTCCGTACCCGTTGATCTTAGTGCTGATGGGTATAGGCTATTTTGTGTTATTGACCCATCATATTATGTTTCAGAAATTCGCTAATTAGTCAGTCTAATAATTTTCAGAAATTTTTTGTGTAGCACAAGAGAAGATGTCTTATTCAAATGACGAAATTCAACCCCTTGTCTTGGATAATGGGAGTGGAATTATCAAGGTAAGTAGCCATTTACCACTTATATATATGTTTGTCATTGTTTGACACTCAATTGATAACTACAGCTCTGATAATATATATGATCATCTTCCTTTGGCAGGCTGGGTTTGCCGGAGATGAAGCTCCAAGAGCAGTCTTTCCTAATATCGTTGGCCATAACCGAAACCGGGGTTTTGCCATCAGAAATCTGGAGGATACCTATGTAGGAGATGAAGCTCAGTCTAAAAGAACGTATCTGGAGTTGGACAACCCAATTGAACGTGGTACTATAACAGACTGGGACGATATGGAGAAGGTCTGGCACCATACCTTCTACAACGAACTTCGCGTTGCACCAGAAGAGCATCCTGTGCTTTTAACAGAGGCTCCACTGAGCCGCAAGATACAGAGGGAAAAGACGGTTCATATGATGTTTGAGACTTTCAACGTCCCTGCAATGTATCTTGAACTGCCAGGGGTTCTAGCCCTTATGGCCAGTGGTCGTACAACAGGTTGATTCCCGTTAAATGAACCATGCATATTTCATCTCAAAACCTTGTATGAGATATTTTAATTTTTCTATTTTAAACGAGACCGTCCTACAAGATCACTTTGTTTGGATTGAAGTGATAACTATAAGTTTAGACTAAGTCTATTTTTAGTTTATTTGTGTGAATATTTCTCTTGTTACATTTTTATGCCTCCCTTCACTATAGTGATTATTTCTGTATCTTGTGTCAACAGGTGTTGTGCTCGACTCTGGTGACGGTTTGAGCCACACTATACCAATCTATGAGGGTTGTGTACTAAAACACGCTATCAACCGTATGGAAATAGGTGGTCGGGATCTCACCGATTATCTCATGAAGCTCCTCATACAAAAAGGGTACAAGTTCAACAGTTCACCAGATAGGTACGATGATGATGATGATGATAGTGAAAAGCTTCCCTACTTCTCAGCTGAGAGGGAAAGTGTCCGCGATATGAAAGAAAAGCTCGCTTATGTTGCCCTTGATTTTGAGGAGGAAGTAGTAAAAGATAAGAACTATGAGCTACCTGATGGACAGGTGATGGATAGACAAATAACCTTAAATTTCATTTTGCTCATGTACTATTGAAAAATAACATAGTATGGAGTATATTTTTTCCTACAGGTGATCACCCTCGGAACTGAGAGATTCGAGTGTCCGGAGGTTCTCTTTGAGCCTTCACTAATCGGTATGGAATCGCCTGGTATTCATGAGGCGGTCTATAATAGCATCAAGAAGTGTGACATTGATATCAAGAGGCACCTGTACAATAACATTGTGATCAGTGGTGGTTCAACTATGTTGACTGGACTTGCAAATCGCATTGATAAAGAGATTACAAATCTTGCTCCTAGCAGCATGAGGATCAAAGTGGTGGCTCCGCCTGAGCGCAAGAACAGTGTGTGGATAGGAGGGTCTATCCTTGCCTCCCTGAGCTCGTTCCAAGAGGTAGTATTCTTATCACCATGGCATAAAGGTAGACCTTTTTTTCATTTTAATTAGAAAATGATGAATGTTGTGCTTGATGGTTTTTTTTTCAGTCGTGGATCAGCAAGGATGAATACGATGAGTCAGGCCCGTCAATTGTTCACCGAAAATGCACTTAAGATCAGTTTTTTTATAATTGTGTTCAAGTAACACTTAAGAGCTCAGTTGGATTGAGGGTATCCATTAAGAAGGCCTGTAATATATTAGAAAAAAAAAGTGAATATAAATTGGGGACGGTAGTGATGGTGATGAAGGAAAGAGGACTAAAAGGGAGAGAAGATAATGAATGCCCCAAAATGATGGAAATAATCACCCACCTTTTAAAATGGATAACTAGTCTTTAGGCCCGGCGATGCTTGGGATTCTTTTTAAAATTTCATTTTGTTAGTATATTCTTATTATTTCCCGTCATTAGCCTTTCCACGGAAAAAACGATTATAGTTTAATTTAGCTTTCATTATAGAAGATAAAACTATCTAAGAAATAAAAGCTATTAATAACGTAATTTGTAACATATTAATATCTTATAGGTTAATTAAATCTTTTTTTATTATTATGAATAATATTAAATGACAATGGAGTATGGTTTAAATAGCCAAGTTAATAATGATATGTGGCATGATGACTTGGCGCGACATTATAGCATGATGATTTGGCTCAATGTCATTGAAAGAACACTTTTTAACAATATTGTATAGATAACGTATCGTCTAAAATGAGGGTGATCAATCTCCCATTTGTCTCTCCTTTCAACTAACACCTTTACTCACGCACCACTCATTTTATCTTAAATATATTACCCTCTTAATAATCACCACCAATCCGAACTTGGCCTAAGTTGTCTTAATTTCCCATTTTCAATTCCCAAGTTTCAGCATTAAGAAACTGGTTAGCCTTGCTTGGTTGTATACTTGTATTCCCTCTGTTGTCAACGATGTATGGATAATAAAAATATATTGTACTCGTTCCATATGTATTGTAATTTGTCACAATTCAGCTTTTTTCACAAACAATTCACGTACTATTAACACCAATAAAAAGGTCCCAAACTCATTTTCCCATCAATACACATAGTTCAGCTGATTGAATCAACATTGTGTTCAAATCGTAGATACTTTTTGGTTTTCACCATCCGGTTTAGTCCAGATTCGGGCCGGGTAAGACCACTAGAGCGGCAAAACTCACTCTCTTAGTTTTAACATTGTTGTATTTCAGGGGTCTCGAACTTGAGACCTCTTATTAAGCTAGAATAACCGCCTACCCGTTAATCTGAGTGCTATGGATTCCAAATTATAGATATTTATAATGATCCTTTCCAAAAATCTGTACGTGTTCTTATGTTAGAACAGTCCACACGAAATAGAAGTGTGGATACTAACATTTTAATTATCTCTTTGAACATGTAAGGGGGTGATCATATATACAAAATGAGCATTATTGATGTCGGTCTTATTGATAAAAGGAACCAAAAAGTTGTAAAATTTCCTTGCTAAATTAAAGTATTATGTGGAAGTGTGGATTCACGATATACTCAAAGAGCTAACAAGATTAGTATTAAATAGTTTAATGTGGTTCACCAACTATGTGTTAGCTAGTCGATCCATTATACCGATGATCCAAAATTTCACTCATTCCTATTGAGTTTCTGTCTACGATCACAGTGCTTGTATATTGAAGTCTATTAACTAATGTAATGATCTAATACAATTAGGGAAGATAATGTAAGAAAGACATACATCACAATCATTCTTCATCTAAGACGAAGACTATTTAACGCGGCTCCAGCAAAATACATCTCGCGACTTGCGAACTGGGCGCGACTCGCGCTCTTTTCCCTCGACTTGCGATGAGCATCCTATTTTTGTTGCAGGATACGATGAGTCCCAAAATATGGCCACGCCTTTGCTTTCCAAATCTTTCTTTGGAAACGCAAGTTTAAGGCATTATTTCAAGAAAAAAAGTGATACATCAACCACATACGGAGTACATGATAATTTAGCAAAGCAGATGGTAAAACATATGATCCACTAAGCCCAAGCACCTGAGTGTATCATGCTCATCATGTTGAATGGCGTCAAGGATAGTGGTACAGAATCAGGTGCATTAGAAGAACAGCAGAGCTAGTGACCATTGACAGTCAGGGTTCTGTAGTTAGTCATAATTCTTCTCAATATGGTAAAGATAACCGGCATAAGTCTAGCCAAATACAATGTTCCTTGTCTCCCATGCAGCTATAACATAAAGAGCATACGCCATTCCAAACACACACAAGCGCAAAGCAACGAATCACAAATAACCTGGAAAATTGGCTTCAGTCACAAGGCTATCTCCTGGACCTTTTAAAAAACAAATAAGGCTACGGTTCTCCTGGAGGGCTATCTAGGGCTGTTAGTTTAGTTTATCCATATACCATAGATGAAGCATATTCTTGATCAATCATATTATTGCTTCGATCTGTACGATGCAAAGTGTAATATAGAATGACCTAACCATTTAAACTACCTAGCTAGCATCCTCTTTGCTTCTCTATACACATGGACACATGGTTCACTTCAATTTTAATTGTAATCTGGCTTGACTTCAATGTTAATCGTGAATGGCTTGCTTCAATGTACACGTTAAAAGGCTGACTTTAACGTTTATTATTAGTTAATTGACTTCATTGTTTAGTGTTAGATGGCTGACTTCAATGTTTATTGTAAAAATGCTGAACTCCGGTGTTTAAAAGCTACTGACTCAGAGCCTCAGAGGCCTTCCCTCACATAACTCGCCGCGAACAATCATCCGTATTCTTATTTACTCATAGTAGCCAGTCTCAACACTCTTCTGTTCTTAAGGTGTTCTTTTATCTATGAATCCTTCGCCTCGTTATTTATTTTGTCATCGTTGATTTGTGAGTTTTAAGATTGGAATATATGTGACTATTATGAAGTTAGATTATCATCATTTGTTCTGCATGTTTAAGTAATTTGTAGTGCTTAATTCAGTTGATCGCTTCTGTTAAATCGTGAGTTGACTAGCATGATCTGCTCAAAATGTGATTGAGCTTTCTATTTTACTTCACTTGAGATTTTGAGTGTCAAGGACTGTCAGTGTTGTTGTTCGTGGTTAATAGCTCAAGATTGATGCACTTTCATTGATCGATCTCTAGCCACCCTGCTAATTAAGTAGTCCTACTAGATTTTTTCGCAAGATAACTCGATCTGCTTATTCTTTGATATTGGATGTCCGTAAAATGTTGTTATCTCAGTTAATAGATGTGAAAAATTGATGCTTTTCATTGTAAAATTGTTCTGCTAGCTAGCTAGATTTGCATATCACAGAGTTGGGGATTAATAGGTGATTGCCTGTTGAACATATATTCTATTAGAGAAGTTTATCGATTGAATACTTATGGTTCTACTAAGAAGGTTGAAACAAAAGAGTACGAAACTCAGGTAAGTCAGAAGGGTGATTACCTGAAAAGTTATTTTGAAATACGTTTGAGGTAGTTTATAAACAAGTCTAATGTAAGTTTTATTGTACTACCAATAGGCGCCACCAAATCCACACATGAGAGAGTAGCACCCAAATTAGGTACCACTTGGTGGCACCCTATCGTTGTCCAATAAAAATAAAACAGGTAGTATAATATAAGGATCGTAAGTAGAGTATTTGTTCCTAGAATACGGCTGGTACTAGGAATTAGTGACTCGCTGAGTGACACTTATGAGTGCTTATGATTCTTACAGAGAAATTCGCTATGTAATTTGCCTGATTATTTCACTTTTTTGTGTAGAGTAAAGAAGATGTCTTATTCAGACAATGACGAAATGCTACCCCTTGTCTTAGATAATGGAAGTAACCTGACTAAGGTAACCGGCCCTTCTCTGTTCTCAC
The DNA here is from genome assembly GCA_901111285.1 of Corrigiola litoralis. Classification (NCBI taxonomy): domain Eukaryota; kingdom Viridiplantae; phylum Streptophyta; class Magnoliopsida; order Caryophyllales; family Caryophyllaceae; genus Corrigiola; species Corrigiola litoralis. Next base: position 7,254 of record CAAKMY010041451.1, read on the forward strand.
CTCTTTCTTTCTTTGTCATTGCATAGAATGTATCACATAATTGTAGATTGTAGCTCTAATAATTTGATCTTCTCCCTTTCGCAGGCTGGATTTGCCGGAGATGATGCTCCAAGGGCAGTGTTTCCTAGTATCATTGGTCGTCGACGACAAACTGGTGCCATGGTTGGTAGAAGTCTGCAGGATACATACGTCGGAGATGAAGCTGTCTCTAAAAGACATCAACTGAAGTTGAAGTACCCAATTGAGCGTGGTACTGTCACTGACTGGGATGATATGGAGAAGATCTGGCACCATACCTTCTACAATGAACTTCGTGTGGCACCAGAGGAGCACCCAGTGCTGCTGACTGAGGCTCCACTTAGCCACAGGGCTCAGAGGGAAAAAATGACTCAAATTATGTTTGAGACTTTTAATGTTCCTGCTATGTATGTTGCTATTCAAAGTGTACTAACACTTTATGCCAGTGGTCGTACAACAGGTTGGTTCCTATTTCACTTATCGTTGTAGCAAATGATTAACGCACTTCAGTCTAAGGGTCGTCAATTGGAAACAATGCCTCTTTGTAGGCTTGGGGTAGTGATGATGTTATTGTTGATTCTTTTTTTATGCCTCCCTCCATTATGATAATTGTCTGATGTATTCTCACAAATTATTTGCTGAGTCTTTTGTGTCTTTGAAACAGGTGTTGTGCTCGACTCTGGTGATGGTGTGAGCCAAGCTGTTCCAATCTACGAGGGTCATGCTTTGTCCCACTCCATCAAACGTCTGGACCTTGGTGGTCGAGATGTCACCGATTATCTCATGGATCTCCTCGCTGAAGGAGGGTATGAGTTTGCTGCTACAGCGGAGAGAGACCGTGACACTGATGGTGAGGATCTTGCATACTATTCAGCAGAGAGGGAAAGTATCCGTGATATTAAGGAGAAGCTTGCCTACGTTGCTCTTGATTTTGCGAAGGAGTCAAAGACAAGGAACAACTCCGCGGTTAAGAACTATGAGCTACCTGATGGACAGGTGATAGAGAACCTCTTAACCTTAAAGTCCATTCTTATATGTGAATGGTAACATAGTATATAGGCAAGTTTACCATATGAAACATACACCGTATACACGCCCTCTATTAGTTGGACACTCTTTTCCGAAGGATCCAGTGTCGGACACGACATTTGAGTCGACACATTAACACAACTTACACTATACACGTTTCTTAAAATTCAAGTGTTTGATCCTCAGATCCTCGAGTCGTATTGTACACTCTTAGATGAGTCTGTTTAGCATAGTACATGTGTGCCAAAAGATTAAAATTCCTACTTCTTTTTTACTCTGCACACCAACAGGTAGTCACCGTCGGAGTTGAGAGATTCCATTGTCCAGAGATCCTCTTCCAGCCTTCACTAATCGATATGAGATCTGCCGGTATCCATGAGGCATTGTACAAATCCATCAAGAAGTGTGATAATGATATTCTGGAGGAGCTTTACGGTAACATTGTGCTTAGTGGTGGTTCAACTATGTTCCCTGGATTTGCTGATCGCATGAGCAAAGAGATTACTGCTCTTGCTCCTAGCCGTATGTATATCAAGGTCGTCGCTCCACCTGAGCGTAAGTACAGCGTGTGGATAGGAGGGTCTATCCTTACCTCACTGAGCACATTCCAACCGGTAGTCCTCTTGTCTCCACGTTATACATTTCTTCATTTTCAGTAGATATTCTGGGACAATATACCAATGTTGTTCATTCTTATTTTCTTGTTTACAGATGTGGATCACCAAGGACGATTATGATGAGTCAGGGCCGTCAATAGTTCACCGGAAATGTTATTGAGATTAGTTTTTCATATTGTATTCCTAAATCCTAATTAATACAGTACTAAAATCAATTCCCGTCCCAAAATCCAGCATGGTGGAACATTTAATTAGCACTGCTTGTTGTACTCCCTTTGTTGTCCTATGTGTACTGGCAAGATTCAATGTTCAAGACCAAATAAATACATTCTGTGAGCGTGAAATGTCTTCTTCCGAAGATACATGTTACATTAATAATCTAATTTCAACTAGTTCCTAAGTTGGGTCGTATGGACTATATGGAACATAAGATCGAAATGAAGAGCATGCTTGTGATTACATCTTGATGAGATGCTACGTGATTTTGTTAAGAGCATTTTTGCCAAATATTTTGCGATCCTCAATCTCTCTGGATCATCAGGCTTGATACAATATTTAATGGTAATTGAGGTCACAAATGGTTGTGTATGTTCCACATCGACATAAATGCAGATATTTGCAAGCTTCCTGTTTTTCCAAATTAAGTTGTCTATTATCTTGGACTGATAAGAAATAGAGCAAGGAGCCCAGACCACCTTCCCTCAAATGTTGATCACCACCAAGGTAACAAGCATAGCTGTTCAAGTGAAGGTGGCTAATATGTGATGTACTTCGGGGTTGGACGGTCTCACCTAACTTGAGCCCTGCAAGAGGCGAATGGCGAACCCAGCTAGTTGGTGCTGCTTGTTAACAGCCTGCCACCAAGTGTGTGTAACCCGGCTTGTAGGACTTCATAGCCAAGCTCAGTCATGGGGTGAGGCTACTGGTCCATACTGAGGTTAGCTGTTTATACACCCTTTTATGCCCATCTCGATTTTGTACATACTCTGTACTAGTTGGAATGGCTAATAAGGCAAGGCCTGATGTGATACTATTGCTTTCACTTGAAATGTATGACCATATTGTAGGAATTTATAGATGCGTATAAAGCGGAATTTCAGGAACTAATTTCCTAACATCTATACCAGGATCTCATGCATAATATAAAGGTGAATCATAATAACGGGAAATTAGATGTACAACCTTTGTAGCGTGAATTCCTCGATATGTGCTATAACTGCGAGATATTAGAGC
>CAAKMY010041458.1:0-20700 GCA_901111285.1 Corrigiola litoralis
GGGTGCTGCGTTGCCGGAGGTGGGGGTGGACTCAGGGGTGCGTGGGTGGGGGGGGTTGGGTGGGGCTAGGGGTTGGGTGGGGAAAGGTGAGAGGAGAAAAAAAAAAAAGAAAAAAAAGAGGTAACTTTCATTCTTTATTGTTTTTATCCCTATCTCTATACTAATATATAAAGCAGAAACCACGCCCTTAATGTGTGCCATTTGGCACCATTCATTAACAACCAAGTGTACACATAAGAGTCCTAATCCAAGTGTCCTTTTAACCTATCATTTAGAGTCCTAATAAAATACAAAACTTAGTTGAGATGAAAGGGTAAATATAAAAGCCTAATAAATAATAGAAGTTAAATAAAGCTAGGTATTTTATGCCAATGTTAAATATATACGGTCAATCCTCCAACATAATGTTAAATTCGTTTATATGAATGTATTATTTGTGTTTAGTGAATTTATTATTTCCATACTTTCGATGTTGTACGTTTCTTTTATATGCATGTCAAATATTGATAGATTATGAATGTATGAACATCCATGTTCTTATAATCTTATGAATAGATTGTTTTGGTCAGGTTAGTTCATATTTAAGATCAAATCGGGTTTTGAGTTGAGCAAAGAGACTAAGGTATTAGGTACTTCCAAGCACAAAATAAAAGGGGTTGTCGAAGATAGGAAGTTTCTTGGGTTGGTCGGATCATGTTACACGTTGAATTGAGTTGCAGTTTAACTTGGGTTCGAGTCATTTTGAGTTTTGATTAAAAAAATTTGTCGAGATCGAGTTTTTAAAGTTCTATTTCTGAATGTATTGAATGAGTTTTGTTCGGGTAAGATCATGTTCATTTGGGCACTTTGGGTCAGATTTATGACAGTCAATTAAGAATTTTGACTTTTACAACATATATTAGGCGGTTCGGGATATATTTAGATTGGTTCTACTGTTTCATGTTCTACTTGATGGGTTCGTATGGGTCTGGTTATGTTGAGTTAAGGTTATATAAAATTATAAAAGGATTTCGGATCATGTCAACATGTAGATAGAAAATATGAGTCAACATGTTTCAAACAATAAGTTAAGATTGGATTCGGGTCAATCACACATGGTTTATATTAGGTATATTCATGTCAAGTAATTGGCTTTAGATTAGGGCCATGTTCAAATCCTTATTAGTCATAGATAATTTAGAGTTATTGCGTCAAATGACTTGGTTTAAATGAGGATCATTAGTGTAGGGTGATTTAGTCCTTATGAAGTCATTAGCGTGGGTGAAAATAAGTAAAATCACGCAGCCCGGGCAACGCCGGGTGTAAATACTAGTACTAATATATAAAGCAGAAACCATGCCCTTATTGTGTGACACTTGGTAGTTGGCACCACTAATTTAATGCCAAGTGTCCACACATTAATTAAATAATTATGTAAAATCTCATCATTTAGAGTCCTACAGTTGTCTTTTTAATATAATAAGAATTTATGATGGGTAGGGAGTGAAAAAAGATAGAATCCGAGCCATGCTCCACATTACTTCCTAATACTTTACATTACCTCCTAATACTTTATATGATCACGTTGCTATACCAATTTTCTTGACAGAACATACAAACAATAGTAATTGATCATAAAATCAGATTATATATAGAATACAACAAAAAAATAGAGTAAAGATAATTTTATGATTTACCTTTCTTTCTTACTCGGGTCGGGTTGGTTATTTCGGGTTAAGTCGGGTGGTGATTTTCTGGAGTTGTATCGGGCAGATTGAGTCGCGTCAAATTTACCAACTATCCGCCTATGTTTTGGAGTACGTTCGGTTTTGGTTAAGCATTGAGTTAGGTTAGGTTGTTTCGGGAGGTGATTTTCTTGAGTTGTATCGGGTCGAGTTTCGGGCAGATCGAGTCGGGTCAAATTTGCCACATATACGCTTATGTGATAAACAATAATTTTTCTTATACAGTTTAATTTTCTTAACTTTTTTTAATTTATAAATTTATAAAGTGAAAGCAGCCCGAGCAACGCCGGGTGTGAATACTAGTTAGTTAGTAATAGAGATTCTCTTTCTTAATCACTCAATTTGTTAATACTTAGTATTATAAATAACAGATTAACGGAACTCAAACAAAAATCAAACGAAAACCATCATTAAGGGCATTTTAGGTCGAAAATCCGACCTGAAGGGTATATTGACTTTCCTGAAAAAACACGGGGGCATTTTAACTTTTATACTAAACCACAAGGTTACTTTAGAGAAAATCCTAATAAATTACAAACAAACCATATGTCCATAATCCTTATGTGTATATAAGTGCTGTCACAATCAGTTGACAGGTAAATTAGAAGTAGACATTTACTAGTACCAAAAAAAGGCAACATAAACAACATCTCTCTCTTTTTACTTCCACGACTTCTTCTTTCTCACATCTACCGCCCACCTGCACTCTACAGTAAGACAGTCTCTTTCTTTCTTTTCTATTTTTTTTCTTGAATTTTTAATACAGTTTCTACATAATTCTTACACAATTCTATCATATCATGTAATATCGCATTGATCCGCGGCAATTAATAATTGCGAGGAATTCTTGATTGTTTTTTAAGATTACATTTCGTGACTTGGGTTGTTTTTATTTTGTGTTTATTGCTTACTTTTGAGTTCTTGTGTTCTTTTGGTTGTTATATAGTTTAACTTCTTTGTGGGAATTACGGATTGTGTAGATTAAGATTACATTTCGTGACTTGGGTTGTTTTTATTTTGTGTTTATTGCTTACTTTTGAGTTCTTGTGTTCTTTTGGTTGTTATATAGTTTAACTTCTTTGTGGGAATTACGGATTGTGTAGAAATTCTAGGGGGGAGACGAATTTGAGGAGGAATAGTTTCTCGAGGGCGAGGATGGAATGGAGGAGGGGGCCGGAGGGGTGAAGGAGGGAGAAGAGGGAGGAGGAGAGGGTGGCGTCCAGGGAGGCGGTGTGGACCCATGATTGGGTGGGGGAAGGGGTGGGGGGGGGGTGTTTGTTGTGTTTGAAGAGATTATTTCAACTTTTTGGTTTAAAAAGATCCTCTAAAAGGAGGTCAGTTAGTTTATCTTTTGGCCAGTGAACTTTTTATTGATTGTATTATGCACATGAAGTTGGTCCTGTTAATTAAATCCCGTCATTTGAAGTTTTAATACAGAAAGAAAAGGTTTGTTTGTTTGTTTGTTTGTTTGTTTGTTTGTTTGTTTTCTCTACTGGACTGCGTAATGATCTTTGCTTTTTCCACTCTCTAATTGTTTCCAGCAAAGGTATCGAATATTTTATTTTTGAGAGAGGGGGGCAATAATTAATTTCTGTTGGGAAGATCTCAAGGTGAGACAAAAACACCTGAGGAAACTCTTTTATGTTGTTGGAGAATCTATAACCAGTACACCTCTTATTTATTTATTAAGTAGCCCATAACTACTAAAGAAGCATGACATATGTGTCATGGTGTCTTATGTTGTAATCTTTTGGCATGACCATCATCGAATAAGATGACGGTTGTGCCACAAGATTGGTTCATTGTTGTGTATTTGTGTGGTACTCTGTTATTTGACCTTTGAAGTTGTTGATCTTAGTGGTGTTTAATATTGGATGTCTTAGGTTATTGCTATATGGTTTCCTTGTCTCTTTAACAGTATGCTGTTAAAACTTTGACGATTCATGTTACAGGACCCTAAAGTAATTTGGAATTAAGGCTTTGATGTTGTTGTCGTCTATTTTAATAGTAGTCCATATGATTGCTTGCATTTGCTTTGGTTAGTTCTCAGTTCAATTTAGAGAAACTGTCCACTTACGGCACCCTCAAATTTTGGCTATGTTTTATTTGAAATCTGAATATACTACTATTATCTTAGTCTTCTTATAATAGAATAATAGTAATGGTATATTCACTATATATTTTTGTTTCCTATTGTTGTTATTTCAGCTCAATATAAGCTTTCTCTGTGCACTTCATAACCAAGCACAATTATTATTTTTTCTTCTTTGTATGAGGAGTTTAGCACAATTAAAGTTGTGGTAGACTAAAAACTTGGTTTTGTGAAGCCACTGGTATGGAAAGGTTAATACTTGGACATTAAAATCAAGTCGGGAAGAACTTATAGGAATGTCAGATTTCCGCTTGAAATGTTATGAACATTGCTCGAACTTTTCAAAAGACTATGAGGGTGCTTTCGAGTTTTTCTGAATTTCCAAAGGAACAATTCCCAAGCAAGCATCTCTCCATTTTGACTTAGTGACATGAGTGTTTGCCACAGCATCTGGAGCTTGAATAGGAGGCATCATGCTCTGGAACTTAGGGCTAGGAAAGAAGTTCAATGTTGGTGTAACTTGTTACTTAGCAGACTCAAGAGCAACTGTAGGCTGGTATATGTTCTCTTAGACGCCACATTCTGGATTTCTTAGGCCCTTTGTTTTCATAGAGCCTTATTTACTACTACAAAATATACTGAAATCACACACTAGACAGTAGATAACTAGTCATGTGCTCCAACTATTTTGGCATTCATCTGCTCTAATTATTCTTGCCAGAAAGAAGTTTGATCTAAGGAATTTCAACAAAGTACACAAGTCTTACACCAGGCGCAGGAAAGAAACTCTGCTAAACTCCTGCAACCTGTTACTTCAAGACCTCAAGCGAAACGTTTCTGTGACGCTTTACTCACATTACAAATTCGTTGCTGAGAGTTTGGTTGACCCTGGAAGCAGGTCAGTCAGTAAGAAGGTAAACACGGGTCAAACTTCTGCGGCGCAGAATGATGACAGCGGCGATAGTGAGCATCAAAGTTTCGAAGATGGTCCTAGTTTTTCAGAAGACGATTGCGAAGTCCCAAGAACTCTAGCTTACCAGTTAAGAAACATAAGACAGCAGATAAATGCAGGCAGTAGGAGCGGTGAAAAACGGCGTTCTAAGCGCCCAAGAAATCAAAGTCCTGAACATGTTGTAGGGACAGCCGAAACTGGACATGGTGAAGATGACAGGCCAACCAACACAAATCAGGCCAGTGGAGGTAATCAGGGCGTAGGAGCTTCTGAAGTCCCAAGAACTGAAGAGTCGCAGTTAAGCAGCAGAAGACAGCAGATGAATGCAAGCATTAGAATTCTGCGTTCTAAGCGCCCAAGAAATCAAAGTCCTGAACAGGTTGTAGAGACAGCCGAAACTGGACATGGCGAAGATGACGGGCCAATTAACATAAATCAGGGCAGAGGAGGTTCTGAAGTCCCAATAACTGAAGAGTCCTTGCAACATGTAGACAACTCTGATCATGGAACCCAAACACATGCCATGCACCCTGTAGGCAACAATAATGAGGAGCAGATCAGTGCAAGTGATAAGCAACTGATTAATGCAGATTCTGTTCCAAACAACACTAATATAGCTGGACATGGCGAAGATGACGGGCCAATCAACGCAAATCAGGGCAGAGGAGGTTCTGAAGTCCCAATAACTGAAGAGTCCTTGCAACCTGTAGACAACTCTGATCATGGAACCCAAACACATGCCATGCACCCTGTAGACAACAATAATGAGGAGCAGATCAGTGCAAGTGATAAGCAGCTGTTTAATGCAGATTCTGGTCCAAACTACAATGATATAGCTACTACCTCTTCTAGCCCTAATGGAGCGCTGCCCGCTGAAGCAGTTGCGATTGCTATGCTTCAAATTCTGTTGGATATAATGCCTGACACAATTAGTAAAAGCACTCTATCTCTTGATGATGCTTGGCAGTTGATATCTTCCAAATTGAACAGATATGGGTGGGATCAGTCTGATATTGAGAACTTGAAGCCCCCGACAAACATGCATGCTGATATGGCGAATATAGTTCTTCAAAGTATTAAAGTATATCTGCATGGTTATGTCCTCGGTTTTCAATGGTGAGTCATCATTTTCTATTTATAAAGCTTTATTGTTCCTTATTTTTTTACTGTTTATACATTGTGTGATTTGTTGTTTATCTTTTAGTTACCCTGAAGCGATCAGGATGTTCAATCGTGTGCACATGTCTGTGAAGGTGGTGCCTCACTGAAGATTTGGTGCTTAAAGCTTGGAGCGGTATATGCTTTTCTAAGACCTTAAACTGATGCTTATCTTGATATGTGACAATGTTAGTGGTCATACCTTTTCTTTTTATTTCTTAGCATTTTATAAAACAGAAGGAAACTGTATTCTTTAGCTCTTATGCGTTGTGTAGGCTACAACGTAACCACGTTATTCAAATTGTGTGACTTCGTATCTCGGATTTACATCTTGAAGTATTATGTCATGTTATACATGTGATCACTGTTAGATATATCTTGAAAGACCCATCTCAGTTATTGGATTGTGGGACATGAGTTTGACACTAAAATATCTTACGCGAGACTGAATGTGTGCAAATTTGTAACCACGTAATTCAAAATTTGTCTGACTTCGTCTGTCGCATTTATATCTTGAAGTATTATGTCTTGATGCTCTAAACGTGATGAATGTTTGACACAAAAACATTACCTGGACATGTACCCATATTGAGTCCTTTCCAAGCTTATTTGGTTTAGCCTCTTGTTTTATGTTTTCTTTGTAAAGTTCTAACTCCAGTGACTTTTTATTTTCTCTCTAAACTTCTCTTATTACTTTGTTTTAATTCTGTGGGTCGCCAAGTCTAGACTCATTGTGTTGGTGTTTCTATTTTGGAGGTTCTCTTCGTTGGGATTCTGTAGTTTTTTTAGCTGTAGCTATAAATCGTTGCCTCCGGTCTTTGTCATTTATTTAATGGTTAAGGATGGTTTCTGTTCAAAAAGCATTTGCAAACGTAATACATGACTCCGCATATTGCATTAAAGGCTAGAAAAAAGGCAAAAAAAAAAAAAAGGGGTAAATTTCCCTGATAACATCCTGTTTAAATACTGTAGGTCATATGATGTACATTCTTTCGAAAAATCAAGGAAAGCGATTAGAATACCTTTCCCAAATCATGGTCTCATTGCTAGGCAATTGCTATTTAATCAATTTGATAGGTTAATCCGTTTTTCTACGACCTCTTGGCATCTCTTAATAACACTATCATCCACAAGGATAACACAGGTCAAGCTCGTTTGACTTTACATAAGGTCTCATAAGTAGAAGAGACTCTGCGCAAATGGTCTCTCCGTGGCAAGTTACTACTTTCTCTGTTCTATTTGGCAACTATTACCACTAAGTACTTCCTCCGTTTCAATGTGATCGATAAACCATGAGCCCTATTTCGAACTGATTATCATAATTACCCTTTATCCTCTTGCGTCATCAATGCACTATAATGAAACCTATTATTATTGACTTTCTTTGGCGTTTTCAATTTGTGCAAGTCAACTAAGGAGAAGAAACAACAGTATTCTGTTTATGAACTATCAAAAAGCAAGTCTGAGGAAAACAAAACATTATAATTGTTGTTCACGTGACCCCTAACATATGCTAAATTGCCGATATGTGACGTAAGTGTTATAACCAGTATAAATTGAAGGTTGGTACCTCTTCAATTACTTGAGAATCCTTATTCAACTGGGAAGAAGATGAAGAAAGAGGCAATAATGCACCATTAACGAAAACCATTGCTTAGTACAGCCATTAGAAGCGGTGGTGCAGAGCCATTACAGCCTTCAGACTGCAAAACCAAATTTTGACGGCTAGCAGGTCTTCCGACGGATATTTTGGAATTCAGCTCTTGAATACGAGATGTGAACTCATCCATTCTATCATTTAGCATGGATATTTGTTCTGAAAGCTGGGATATGGCTCCCTGCAAAAGAATCCATAATGAATTACCTCGATGCCTTCAAGAGCTTGCAGAAAAAGCACTGCAGAAAAAACACTGCTGCCGGCATTACTAGCTTTGGGAACAACCGATCACGCAAGTGAAGCATACTCTAACAAATGATATGCTGGTTATGGCACAAGCTTCCAAGTTATCATGAAATCAAGTGATGAACCACATATTTTTTCCCCTCGCTTGCTCATACCATGAATGCTATTTTAGCAACCACATAATAGAAGTCATGAAAGGGTGGAATTCTAATAGAAAATTAAACAATCGTTCCTACAAACAGGTCACTAACTTGGTTTGTGATCCCTGGAGGTAATCGAGGTACAATTCCATTGTAACTTCGGTCATCCACAGCAAGCCTTGCCAGCTTAGAGAGATTCCTTTCCCGGTTTGTAACAAATGAACGCAAAATATTACTGCAAGAGACAAAGCACGGGTGAAGATAATCTAACAAGAGTTTGACTCTCAAAATTCTAGTGTTTTGTCGCCTTTTCGGTATGATAGATGCAACTACTACCTCTATCAAACATAAACCAAGTGGCCTGGATGTCATTAGAGCATCCCATAGCAAACAAACATTGTCAATACATGCTATAAGTACATAATTCTCTGAATGGAAGAGCACTGGTAATACATGCTATAATTACATAAATCTCCTTATCATCATCATGGACAAATAAAAAGGCACAGATGATACCACTATAACGTACAACAGAATGCAGTAACTGATTACCGATTCAGATATTTGACCCTCCTATCATCTATGCTGAGCTTTGTCTTCAAATCATCTGGCAAAGCCTGTAGATAACTGCATATGATAACTGGAGATAGACCACAAGGAAGCAAAGACTAGACATAGGCACAGCTATACAAGAGGTCATACCATGACATCATTTACCAGCTTCTCTAACTGAATCTTCTTTATATAAGTTCGCGGAACATATGAACCATCCAAGCCCAGCTGCTGTGCGACAAATATGACATATGAGCGCTCTTTTCCTTGCGCCTTCAAAAGAAAACAAACACTGTAAACACATCAACAGCTCAAATATTTAATAGCAAGCCTATCTAATACATAAGGCATCCAAACAGGGGCTCCACCTAACATTCTAGATAGATGACATGGTTTAGTACTCAAAATAACATAGCAACATCAAGCATCAAAACATCTTGACCACCAAGACAACTATCTATGGTTGGAAGCAGAAAGCATAAAGGTACCCAATTAATAGTCTATTGGATAACAAATCTTAAAAGAAAAGGCACAGAACAGACAAAGCAAAATGGAATCTAAGTTAAGCAATTTTTAAAGGTACATTCAACTTCACTTCAGATGTTAATACCTGAACGTAGTTGCGGTTTAGCTGCTCCAGCCAATTAACTTTCACGATAACCTTATCATCAGAATATACATGGCTGCGCCTCTTCAGAATCGTCGCAGTAGTGTACCCCAAAGCCATCAAACCACCTAGAAGGCGGACACTGACTTCAAATGTTAGGGTGATATTATAATAGGACTGTCAGTGACCCATACCTGAAAGCGGCAAGCAGAACGACTTAGACAGAAAGGCCTCATTAATGAATGCAAGCTTTTGCCACCTTCAAAAGATTTTTGTACCTAATTCTACAGAAAACATGAACAAAGGATAAAAACCAAGAAACAAAACGGCATAATTACTGTGATCTTTAACGGAAGACTTTGATTGACAAGTTCAAAATTTCTCCACCTGCAAACTTGTGCAAGATACTTCCAAATTGCTCGTTGGGGTCCTGGACACTTCTAGTGACTAGTTCTTTGCCTTTATATAATGTGAACATCAAAATCGGAAAGTTGAATGTCAGGGATGGTGGCCTTAGATAATAAGTGTCTTTGTTCCTCACAGGCCAGATCCCTGAATTTCGCTTTCAGAATGTGCGGAAAGCAGTGATATTTAGCTCCAGAATCTGGACTGGTGATTGACCCAGTCCTTAGACTGCAGCTTCGACAACCTTTTATAAAACTTTGATTAATCTTATAAATACATGAAAATAGTTTTGATGTAGTTACAAAAATAAGAATAAAGAAAGCCAAAACCTCAAACATGAGATTGTATTTCCCGTCTCGATTTCTCATCCTCAGGTATGACTGGCGTGCTTCAGGATCTTCACCTGGAGATAGAAGGAATATATCATAGATCTCCTCCTTAGTTTCCTTATGTTGCCTTGATTTGGTCTTCTGTTACAGTCCTCCTAGACTACAAATAAGAGAAATATCTCAGTGCTAGAGGTCGAAAAACAAAACCATCAGCACAAGAATATTCAACTATATATATGAAAAATGGATAAACACTTCACAAGTGAATAGTTACCTTCAAAATATAAGTGGGATTCTGAAAGCCTGTAAATCAATTGAATTTGTTGATGATCTTAATATGAGCTGTTTCAAGATCTGGTTCAATAAAAGCCTTGTACATTGGATACACCTGCCAGAAGAACTTACAATCAGAATAACTACAGCATACAGAAAAGCCTGACTGATCCTTACAAAATCAATACATCCCAGACGAAAAGGAATATGGCAATAAAACCGTTTCAGAGATTTGATGAATTATTTCTTCTGGCTCCTGTCCAGCACGTTGAATGTCCCGTAAAACAAGCTTCACTAAGTCAAAATGTACTCCACCTGTGATGGATACCCGAAGATCCAGCAAAGGCCTTAGTTTATCACGCAACGCATATATACCTTCAATAACTACTATACAGGAGCTGGGTACTTCAATAGTTCTGCAGAAAGCGAAACATGATTAACAAAGAAGCCCATATACAGGAAGAACTTCTAAAATGGACGATGGATCAAATCAAATTCTGTCTTAAATAGCTTGGATATTCACGCAAAAAACTTCACAAATGGATGGAATATTAGAATAGAAATCAAGACATGCAGTATTATTTGTCCTTTAAATTGGTCAATTTCTAGCTCTGAAGCAGCAAGGCTTACTATGTGGCAATTGTGCGTGTATTAACTTCCACTTCCCTTAGCTGCAGATATACTAACAAATTGTAGGAGAAGCATTCGCTACAAGAGCAAGTGAACTATAAGCAACCAGCCTTGTAAAGAGGTATAAGAATCAACCAACTACTATCAGCCACTGCATAGAACTCCCTTAGTCCTGGTCATTTCTCCACATTTGCTTTATAACACTAGTTGAGGTCATATTTTGACCATTAATAACTCAAGATATATAATTGATAGAAGTATAAAAGTATAATCATATGAAAGTATTATTCAAGAAAAATATATCCATTATAGTTGAATTTTTTTATTTTTTTTTAACAATTTTATAGCATGAGTTATTTATGGTCAACTCAAACACCACATCAGTGAGTGTCAAAAAGCAAATGGGGGGAAATGTGTGGGAGGCAGGAAGTAAATACCAAATACTATCATCCACCATCATACGAATTACCTGGAAAAGACACATTCATACTTTGATTCAGATTTTTTTTACAACCACATATGCCAATATGCCATTCATATTTCACTAAAAATCGCTGAATGAGAAGAAATGAGGACATACAAACCTGTAGCCAGTTCGAGTGCTAGTCTTGAAATCATATATTGGAACTTGTACAGGCTTCCCGGCTTTTAAGTCACGTATATTTTCAAGAAGTGTGTCATAATCCGTCAACCGTGGGTCTGCTCCAGAACAGAACTATTGTTAGTGCCCTTATTCATCAAGTTGTAACACACAGTTAATTAGACAAGAACGAATCACGAAAGGAAAGAAAACATACGGTCTAGTACCATAAGATCATAGCTTAAAGTGTAGCCTATAATCATAAGAATCTTCAAATTAAAAGTGTCAAGCAGGTACTCCCCTTGACATAAGGGAATTGCATTCAAGAAGAGGGGATCAACATGTACAAATTGATAATGACTTTAACATTCATAGAGCTTGTTTGCAAATCATAGAAATAAAGGAATGCCAAACAAACAGTTAATAAGAACAACATGATGACGTCTAATTTCGAACAACTTTCAACAGATACAAGGTACAAGTGCCCAGTGCTCGTATTCATCCACTGACAGTATCACTACAAGGACAATGATCCTGAATGCAGTTATATAGATAAATCCTTTAATGACAAAGTCAAGGTGATGGTAACACAAAAAGGGTATAGCAATTATAGTCACTCTCGCTGTTTATATTCGGTCCACAAAAAAGCCTTAAGACCACTAATTAACATACAATGCTACCAAGTCCATATGAATTCTCTGATTCCTACAGACTACAAATTTTACAATTGAAGGTTCATTGTGACACTTTCATTAAGGCATTCGCGAAAAGGTTGTCATTTCTACTTATCCCATTGAAGTGACACTTTCATTACAGCAATCACTTTTCAATTACTACCCCCCCCCCCCGGTACCTGAGTTAGATCTGGATTTCAGACTATGCAACTTGAACACTTCAGAAAGCTGTAAAAAACTCTGAAAGTAGCAAAGTTTTTAATTCTGTATATAGTACCCATTCTATCTATTAAATTGAAAACGAAAAAGACAAGAAGCAAAGCATAATCCAAATTAGTACTCCGAGCGACAACTACTAAAGATTGATGCTAGGCCTCAGCGCCTCACCATCAAAGTTCCCATCGATGATTCGACTGGCGTCGTTGTAGTTGTCCATTGATATAACAGCAATACTAGGCATGAAGTTGAGCACCTTTTCGGTGAACACAGTCTTCCCAGCACCTGATGGACCAGCTACCCCTGCTAATATTATTCCCTCGTTCTTCTGGGCTAACAACTGACAAGCACGGATAACTATGAAGAACCCCTTCTCAAATGACAAACGGCCTTCAATAGGGACAATCTCATAACGCTCACAGTCCTTTCTCTTAACTAATTGGACTTGATCTCTTAGGAGGCCTGACCGTGGCCGAGGTGATTCTAACTCTGATGGGGCATCTTCACCCATTGGTAAGATGAACTCAGGGTACTGCAAAAAATAATAAGACATCACCATGTGAATCAAATGAATCAGGAAGCTCCGCGTAAAATAAGTTTCGATTTCAAACATGCATATGTCTTTATTAAGTTCATCTCAGACTAATTCTCCAAGGGGTTTACCTAAAAATTCGTGATATATCTTGGGTTATAGTTTAATGATACAAGAAAGAAGTTCTGTAATCTAACAAAATGATGATTGTACACAAGGTTAAGTTCTTGTCTCACAATCAAATTATCAAAAATCAATTCACGAAGCTGTGATGAAGAATATAGGAGCTACAAGCACATAAAAGGACACTACACAGGAGCAAAGGTAGGCCAAATGGTTGAGAGTGCGACATGTTTGGGGATTGTCCCGGACTCGAACCTTCACACCCCTTTCCAATCAAAAATGCAAAATGTATACCATGCTCCCACTTTAAATTTCTTGTACATTTTACTTTTATCATTTTCCTTGTACTTTCTCACTCTTTCTTGTTCCTTTTCTTCAAAAAAATTACCTTTAAAATTCTCAAAAGGCACATATTTTATACAAAAGGTCCACAAGAACACAAAAGATACCACAAAGATACTAAAATGTACAAAAGAAGTGTCTTGGGTGTACTTTTTTCTTTTGTTGGTTTGAAATGTGCGCACAGAGTCGCTGATAATTAAATCCCCAACCTCATGATTGAGGTGAAAGTCTCTCGGGACTACTTAGTAATTCGCCCCAAAACAGAAATTATACCATGCTCCCAAAATTTCTGGTACCTTTTGTCATTTTTCTTGTACATTTTCAGATTAGGTACAAGAAAAACACTAAAAGGTACAAGATTTCGGGGGTAGGAGCCCATACTCCCGGGAGCACCTTATAATTTGCCGCCCCAAAAGGTTTGCCCAGAATTCATTGTCCATCTAAAGTAATCCCAAACTTTCCATGATTTTTCTACTGAACAAACATATCCTAAGCTAATTAACTTAACCAACCAAAAAAAAAAAAAAACCATCATCCATCCATCCATCATCCATGCATCAAAATATAATCCAGTTACTGATCATATAAAGAAAACAAATAAGCACCCACCATAATTCAATCCTGTTACAAACAAAGTAGTGTGAGGTCTGTATGATAAAGGAGAAATGACAACACATGAACCAACTAAGAAAAGAACTAGTTCAAGTCAGAGCTCTCTTATCCTAATCATGAGGTTGTGGGTTCGACTCTTTATCAGCGACTTTGTGCGCACATTTCACACAAAAAATAAAAAAAAAAACACATGAACCAACTGGATAAATAAATAAACACTTTTATAGGAGCATGAGTTTGATGGATATGCATGATTATAATACCCGGAAATGAAGTGAGAAGTCTGGATGATGAAGGGGAGATGTTGGTAGACTATAAGAAGAAGCTGGAGTTTACTCGGGTACAAAAGAAAGAAAGTAAAAAGGTGGAAAAGAAGAAAAGAGACAAAAGCACACCAGTGGTTTAACAGTCACAATCATAAGTGGTCCTGTATGCTTGTCTTGTGCTTCAGAGGTCATCCTAGATTTTTCAGACTGTCAGCCTCCTTGTTGCATTGCATTTATAGATTCGCTCTTACGGTCTGACACGTACCCAAGGTTTAATGATTTTTCTATTGTGTTCCTCAATTTTGAAGGCTATTTATAGTAGCGAGTATATTTAAGTTTTGATTTTAAAAAACAATGAGTAGAAACTTGACCACATATAAATTAGAGTTAATTAAAAATAATTAAATCATTGTTTATAGGTAATGCTTGATAATAATATTTTTTGTTTGTAAATATTAAAATTGATTTTGATATTTATGATTTTATTTTTTGTACTTATGATTTTCATTTTCAAAGATAATTCTCCTACATAAATAGTGTTTAACAAATTATTAAAAGCTTTTTGATATGCTTAAAAAAGTTTTGTACTTTTTAAACTGAATTTTATCACATCTTACTTTTTTGTTTTGGAAATAAAAAATAATTAGTTAACGATAAAATATTATTTATAATAAAAATAACTACTTTTGTAGTTTAAAAATGATAAAAAGGGTTTTGTTTTTTGAAAAAATAATGGGAATAATCCCAAGTTTGGCAGTTTCGTTTTTATTAATCCTAACTATTGATTATTCCCTATTAATCCTAAGTTTGAGCCCGATTTTTTATGTTGCTCCTATATTCACGAACCTCCTTATACGAACCTCAAACTAGATATCGAACCTAAGCTTTACTCAATCTTACCCCTATCCCCTCCCTTGTCCTTCGCTACAGCCCACCCTAACCCTTCCCCTCCCCTGCAATCCTCCCCACCCTCACCCTAGCCCATGCGCGGATGCGCCCAAACACTGAAACACCCACTCCCTTCCTCCAGCCCAACCCATTACCTCCTCCACTTACACCCGCCCCCTACCCCTCTCATACGGCCACCCCCGAACCTTCTTCATCCAAGCCCACCCCTCCCCCCCTCATCTCCACCACCTCACGCCCTTTCATCAATATATACTCACCTTAGAAGTAAAAAAAAAAACCACTAATTGCTCCTTGATAGAGCGGATCTTGAGATGGGCATTGAATAAATCTATTTATGTAGTTGGCTCATAGATAAATGGGTATGGGTTGTAATGGGCATGGATGGGGTTGAGGGTATGACACAGTCAATGGGTAGGGGCATGGGTGAGGTGGGGGTATACACATAGATAAGCGTTGTAAGGGTGGGCAAGGAAATGCGGGTTTCATAGGGCGGCGGTTGGGATTTGTCTACTGATGACGGAGGAAGTGGTGGGTGTTGACAGGGAGTGGAAATGGTCGCAAGGGAGTAGGTAAGGCTCAAGGAAGGAGTCGGAGTGGTCACACATGAGGAGGAGGTGGGGGTGGAGGGTTGGCCGTAGGAGTGAGCAGGGTAGGTTATGTTGTGGGAGACTTCTTATTTTGGAGGGAAAGAGGGTTGTTAACAAAAATGAGAGGTTTGGGACTGCCACGTAGGCTTGGGAAGGGAGGCTCGTTAAAACGGGTGCAGTAGAAAAATCACGAATGAAACTTGGGATTAATCAGGAATAAACCAAACTTAGGATTAATAAAAAAGAAACAGCCAAACTTCATATTATTCCCATTAATTTTACCTTTTTTTAGAAAAAAGGTTTTCAATCATATAGTACCATATATTGAGCTAGATTTCATGTTTTTATCTTTTCAAAGTAGGCTTGTTTGGTAACATTTTTAGAAACCTTTGTTTTTCATTTTTAAACAACAAAACTAGTTATTTTATCAAAAAAAATACTATGTTGGTAACTAACTAATTTTTTATTTTCTAAAACAAAAACTAAGATGTGATCACTTTCAAAAGTAAAAAAACGTTTTAAGCTTATCAAAAAGCTTTTTAATAGTATGTCAAATATTATTTATGTACGAAAATTATTTATGAAAACCATAAGTAACAAAATCAATTCTAATGTTTACAAACAAAAAAAATTACCACGCACCATTTATAAATCACTTTTGACTTTAATTCATGTGGGGTCATGTTTTCACTCGTTGTTTTTGTAAAAGCAAATCTTAGGGATACCGTAAATAGCCTCCAAAGCTGAGGACTACCGCAGAAATAACATTAAACCTTAAGGATACCCTAGATAATTTCCTATAATAGTTTGTGTGAGGTTAAATATCAAAGACAAAAGAAACATAAATGAAATACATGTGCATCAAGTGATTACCAATTCTAAAAATTGTGTGAAAATTATATCTTACCAACTAGTCCATTTTTTCATTAGTTTGACTCATCTATTTATACAGCTGGATTGATCTATTCTAGAGTAAAATATAAAATATAAAGACAAAATTATTCTAATAGTAATAAGGAAAATCTATGAAAAACTATCTCAAATTTGTATCGTAAAAAAAAGAATTTATGCATGTGTATACTTTCTAATGTATACACTAGGTGCAATTTTTGCGTGCTTTTTTGTCTGTCCACTTCCTCATCTTCTTCTTCCCCTCCCCGCCACAAGCACTAGGAAGCAACTTCTCTGACCCATTTTTCCTTATCGGAAAAACGCCGCCACACCACCTAACCCACAACCATAGCCCACTAAAATCGAAAATGTGTAGAGAGAAAGGAAGAAAAATATATCTGAAAAATAGGAGGGGTGGGCAAGTGTCACAGGGATGAGGGTGGGGGTGGATGGGTGTCCCAGTAGTAGGGAAGAGACTTGTCGGTAGCGTAGGGACATGAAATTGCAGCGGTGAGGGCTAGGTAGAAAGAGCGGTTGGTTGTGATATAGGGAAGGAGGAGGAAGGAAGGGAAGGTAAGGTGAGAGAAATATGAAATGGGTGTAGGATCGGAGAGTGCATGGTGATAGTATGGAGAGAGATAAAGTTGGTGGTGGTTACACTAGTGTAACTGTATAGGGTCATTATTTACGGGTATGAGTATAATAATATGGATATTGCTTGTAAATAATATGGATATTAGTTGCATATAGTATGGATATTAATTATACTTGTCATTGATATCGGTGTTGTCTATGTTTAGCTTCTTCTGTATACACATGTATCCAGCCCGTGCACTCAGCTTGTCTGTGTTGTATATATTTGGTGGTTGCTGAATATGAAATGATTTTGTGGATTTTGAACGATAGATAATTGAAGTAGAAGAAGGTTTATGAAGATTACCAGCATGTATGATAAACAAATAGTCACCACAAACAACCTAAAGATCATTTGGTAGTCACCCTCCAATTGTTAAGGAGAAAGTCACAAAGAATAGGATAAAAAGACACACCGGGTTAAAGAAAAACATGACAACCTTTACTTTGGATAAACTGAGTAAACATCAAGGATTTCAATTTAACTTGAATTACCAAACACTTACAAAAAAATAGCTATTTGTGAGCTCATAAAAGAAAAGGAAGAGTTTGTAAAAACAGCTCTTCTAGAGACTAGAAAGCCCACAATTGCTTTCTTTGAAAAAAAAAGGCACTTACAAACTTGAAAGTTCAAGAAATTGAATCCCTTTACTGTCCTCAAACTTAATGTAAAACCAAGGGAAAGACGTGTCATTTAATATCACTAAATGATCTTAAAGTCTAGTGCATTAAGCAGGGCCAACTCGGATTTTCCTGAACATGCTGACTTAAAATGTACATAACTAGTTCGTTCTTCGAATTAGAAGGTCCTTAAACACTCGTTGGAAAGATAATATCACAAGAATTCTCATCCCGTTTTGAATCACTAAAAAGTTCATAGTATAGAGCATACTATACATCGAATGTTCTAATTGTTTTGATCAGGCACACATGAGACATGCTACTCGTATGCAACATATCATGCCAACTAACTCTCTTTGTAAAGAAATCCGCGTCTCTAATAATAACATTATTCTTCTCAACCTTTAGAAAATCTAAAGCTTGGCTTACCGACTCATCTAATGCTCATGCAACATTCTGGTCTTCCAGGTATAATACCAAGTTTGGGTTATTCTTGAATCTCAAGTTTGATTCATGCTTAAGATTAAGTTCTTCTTGATTCTCAAGTTTGATTCATACTTTTAGTTTTTGGTTCCAGTAACCGCTGAACATGTTTGTTGCAAAATAACTAGTTGTTATTGCTAACGTGACGATTTTCATTTTTTCTATTAAATTCAGCCTCAATACCATTGAGAAACCCATGTTCACAGCAAAATGCAACCAATTACCCCTACCCCCCTCAGGTTTGATCCTCCCTCAATCTCACCCTGACAACCAATCAATTTTTCTCCACCACCAAAAACCTCTTAACTCATTCTTCTGCCACCATGTGTTACCTGTACACCGGCCCCATTCCCTTCGACCTATAACTAGCCCGACTTTGCCCCTTCCTTAATCACCACATCCCCACCCCCTTTGTGCCTTCGTCCTCTCTTCCTTCACCTCCATGTGTACCATCTTCCTAACCCCTAGCCTCTCACATTCGCGCCTACCTTTGACATTCTCTCCCACCGTGAATCTAAATCTTTTCCTATGTATGCTTTCTCTCTCCTTATCCTTCTCTACGCCTCCCTTTGGCGATCCGGTGTGCTTTGTTTGTGATACTAGCTAGTAATCTTGCAAAGCATCACAGACTCATTTTCTCAAGAAGTTATTCCAAAGTAGAGAGACCATTTTCTTTAATTCAAATGGATTTACTGGGTCTATATAGAATTACTAACATTTAAGGCGCAACTTACTTTCTTACTATAATTTATGACTATAATATATAGGACCACAAGGACTAACCTCCTGCTAAATAAAACTCAAGTATTTGGCACATTTAAGGCTTTCCTCATTATGTCACCAATTAGTTCAATCTAATTGTTCCACCCATTAGATCACACAATGACATTTGAATATCTTAGACTCCTTATAGATACCTCTTGTTTGAATATGATATTATCAACCATAGAATTCTGCTTGGTGTTTTACACTAAAATGATAGAGTATAAAGGAGGTATATGCACATGATTCAGACAATCATGTCCTTTACAATCCTTAATTGGAAAATTCCTTATGAAGAGTATACACATCTAAGAGTTGTGTGATATCTTTGCTTTGCTTTCACCAAAACAACTATGTACAAGGAAAAATTTGCATAATAAGTTAGGATGTGTATACTACTTGTTTATTCCATAGCTCGAAAAGGTTATAAACTATATGATCTGATTGATTAAAAAGTTCTTTACATCTAGGATGCCATTTTCAGAATTTTTTTTTCTTTTTTAATCTCAATCTCAAACAACTAATTATTATCCTCATTCTTTAACCTTATATTGTCCTACCTTGTCCTCCCACCTTTTTCATCACCATGTCTCTCTAATAGTACTTCATCCTCTTAGTCCCTATCAATTTCTCATTTTCTACACCATGGTACTTCCCACACCACTCCTACGAATCATGTTAATTTTATTATCTTCCTCATCAGACACTTCACATATTAACCTCACTCAACAGCCTAAGTTTCGTACAATAAAAACTTTCAATAAACCTATAACTATACCTACCAAACTTCAGGCCTTGGTAATATGTCTAGTTTATACACGTTTTTACCTTTTGTTCTTGTGTTTATTTGCCGCATTTTCTTAATTCATTTCTATTTATTTTCATAAGATTTTGTGTTTGTTTGGAGTTGTTGTTTCTATGTCATTTGTAAGAGCATCAATTATATTAGGTGGAAATTGAGCCAAAACACCAAGAAAGGCGAGGATCGAGCTATTAAGAGCATTTTCGGAGTTCTCGGTACCGGATTGAAGCAAGACTAGCGCCATTGGATAGAATTTTCCAAGAGTTTTGCAATGACATATTATATGCTCATTTCGTAGTTCGTCACAAGGATGCAATTTTGCCCATACCTGACAAGGTGACAATGTACCCGACCGCGTTTCGAATGGAATTCCCTATTTTGGTTGTTAACTCTTGACCCCGACCGGGTGGACTTGAGACCCGGTCGGGTATCATGGGTATTCCAAAATTCTGTGTCTTTTAAGGCACGATTCTTTTGAGGCTTATATATACCCTTTGTATTCCTTATTTCAAAACCTACATAATTATTAGATCTAAAATTTATTTCTAGTTCTTAGTTCTCTACATAGTTTTAACTCTAGTTTAATATTCAAGCATTGATTCAATACTTGATTGTTCAAACTCTACTTTTCATTATTGAAGGTCTTATGCAGACAATTATCTTGTTCATTGTCTTATGTTTATTGCTTCTCTAATTATGTTTACTTACATGATGAATTCCATTAATTGTCTTGTTGTTTCTTCAAGCATGAGTGAGTTGTTTCCTTCTAGGGCTAAGAGGTGAAACCATGCATAATTAATGATTTGATTTTTGGATTAACTTATGATTTAAATTGTGTCATTCAATTATTTTGTATTTATTAGAATTTCATGTTGACTTGCTTAACTTGATCAATTAAACTT
>CAAKMY010041465.1:0-15377 GCA_901111285.1 Corrigiola litoralis
GACTAATAATTATATGAGATATAATAATTAGTAAATTTATCGTGTATCTTATATATCGATATAAGAGTAAGTACAACTTAAGAGTTAATTGTACAATACAAGTTAAATGACGAGAATGACCCTCATTTAACCCTTGGCCTATAAATAGACCAAAGGGGCAAATGAGAAACAACTAACTCTCATAATCTCTCACTCTCAAAATCAGAAAATTGGAACAAGAGCAATTAGAAAGTCTTGCTCTCATAATCTCCCAAGGGGCCGGTTTTCTTGGTGAGATTTAGAGCAAGATTTCATTGCTTAATCTTGCATGCAATTAGAAAGTCACACATCACCATAATTAAGGTCTTGGGGGTTATAATTAATTAATGTGATTAATAACTTTTTTAATACGATTAAAAGACGGGTATAACCAACAAGTGGTATCATAATAACATTCATAAGATATAAGCAATGTTCATATGAAGTTATATTAAGGTCCAGTAATTAGAACCAAAACATTTATTATTACTAATATCCATAAAACATCTTGGCAATATCTAAAATAACATAAGAATATTGGACAATGTACATAATACATATGAGTAATATACATCATAAATATAACCAATATATCAAAATTATAAGTAATATACATCATAAATATAAGGAAAATTTGCTTTTTGGGTACCCGAACTATCGCAAAATGACAATTTAGGTACCCGACATTTGACTATTAGCATTTTGGGTACCTCACTTATGATGTATTCACAGATAAAGTACCCAAAAATGAATTCCGTTAGTTTTGGCCGTTTCCCTGCTTACGTGGCAGTTACTTTGGGACCAGCTTTGTCTGTTTAGGACCATGTCCGTATCATTAAGTGGATAGTTTCCATAAAATATGCCTAAAAAGCAAAATGATCTATCATTACCCACTAACTGCCCAAATTAATCACTGACTAACACTTTCCAAAAAAAACACCCCATCATTACCAAAAAAAACACCAAAATACACCCCAAATACACAGAATACTAAACACTAACCACTAAACCCTTGTAAACCCAGAAAAAACCCTAAATTAAATTTCTGAAATCATAAATCAAGTAATTATACGGTCAATCTATAGTCTGCTACCTGATGCGGACATAAGTTAAAGTAAGTTGCAAGAATCGAATTTATGAGGGAAGCGACACTTGACCCAGAACATCTACAAATTCAATGGAGATAATAAAATTTGGGGCTTTTTTTGTTTTTCAATTTTAGATGTGTCTATTAGGTTTATGTTCATTGTTTATTGCAAGATAAGGTTGTATGATGCATTTCGTATTGATTGAAGCAGAAATCTAGGGGTTTTTTTATATAGTTTATAATTAATCGATTAAAAAAGGGGGCTTTTGTGGATTTTGATGTATTAATGTCTCGATTATGTGAATTAGAAGTGTTTCTTCATATTTTATTGGATAGGGTTCATTTGGAATTGCTGTTGGATTAAAAAATGAGGGCTTTTCTATGGTAGATGTCTCGATTATGTTAATTGATAAATATTGTGTTGGGATTGAATAGGGTTCATATGGGCTAGTTGTTCTTATTCAGATTATTGTGCAATGCTTTCCTTTGCAGAAACATCACTTTGTTTGTCACTATGGGCATGAGGAGTTTGACATTATAAATGTCTATCCAAATGAGTACTCATTGGTTGACTTGCTGATAAATATTTGGCTTGATGCACCTAGACAGAATGTGTTAGAACCTAAGAACCCTTCTCTGAAATATAGAGTTCCTGGGATGGATAGAATGGCTGCATTAGATAATGATAAGGATTTGATGGAGATGTTTAGTGTATAGTGATGTGGAGGATATACACTTGTGTATTGAGGAGAGTGATGAAGCTAGTCAACTAGTCAGAATTGGAAGCTCTGTGTTTGTGTTATGGAAGGCTTCTAATATGCATAAACAAGGATATGCTGTTGGGTAAGGTAATGGAGATGCTGAGTGATGGAGAACCTGAGGGATTTTATTGCTGGAGTCCTGTTCATGATGCTAATGAAGAGGGATACTACACTCCTGAAGATGAGGCTGACCACACTCCTGAAGAGGAGGCTGACCACACTCTAGAAGATGAGGCTGAACTTAATCAAATACCACTGCAAGTGAGATTCCCCTTAGACACACCTACATCTGGGAATGAAAAAGTCTCCACTCCCACTGAAACACCTGCTACATCCACTCAAAAAATACCTGCTACATCCACTCAAAATACAACTCCAACAACCCTTGGCAAAAGAAAGAAGACAACTGCCAAAAAATCCAAAACAAAAAATACACCACCTACTACAACCACTACAAAAGCACCTGCAAAAACCCCTGGCAAAGGAAAGAAGAGTAATGCAAAAAAAATCCATACCACAAACAACAGTCACAACCAATTCTCATCATGACATACCTAAAACCCCTGCTAGGACACAGTCTCCATCTCCCTTTAAAACCAACACTCCTAAGGACAAGTCCAAGTCCAGGAAAAGGAAGAATAAAAGGGCCAGATCATTGTTTGATGGTGATGGCACTTTTAGGGGTGAAGAAAAGATGGATGAGGTTGTTGATCTTGATGATGTTGGTGGGTATGCATCAATGTCAATTGATGATGAATGGGATCCTGAAAATGAAGATGATGTCAAGTCTAGTAGCTAGAGGGAGAGTGGGCATACTCTGATGAGATGTCAGATGAGGGTGAAGATGATGGGGTGGAATCTGATGAATGGAAAGATGAAAGATGTTATGGGTCTGCATTTGATGAAGAGAGCAACGTTCCTGATTTCTTGAGGAATGGGAGGTGGTTTGCATATCTACCTGATGGAAAGATCAAGCTTCAAAGGTATCAGATGTTTGAGAACAAGAGAAGATTCTTGGCCATTCTCAGTGACTATGCAGTACAAGAGGGGTTTACTCTTAACAAACAAAGAAACCTGGCCAATAAGTTCTGGGCAAGATGCAAGGATAAGCCTTTCTGTGCATCTGATAATGAGGATGACAATGGTAGAGTCATTATTACTACATAGAAGTCTGCTGCAGAGCCTTGTCCCTTTTATGTGTATGCATCCCTGTTGAAGGATAACATAACATTTCAGATCAAGACTATTGTTGATAAGCATACATGCACCAGGGTTCACAAGAATCCCACAATTAAGGCTCCATGGATTGCTAAAGTATTGAATGAGGATTTTAGAGCCAATCCTGATATGAATGTGAAGGTGATGAAGGAATTGCTCACTCAGAGGTTTGGAGTAGTGGTTGCTGAGTATACTCTTTATAGAGCAAGATCAGTCTTAAAAGAATCCATTGAAGGTTCACACAAGGACTCTTATGGAAGGCTGCCTACCTATATACAACTGATCATGGAGAGAAGCCCATAGCAATCACTGGCATTGAATGGACTAGGCCTGAAATCCCAACTGCCAACCCACTGTTCAAGAAGATTTTTATTTCTTTCAAGCTATGCATGAAGGCTTTAATAATGGGTACTAAACATTTATTGGCATAGATGGAGCTCATCTGAAGGGCAATTATGGTGGGGTATTACTGTTGGATTGTGGGCTGGATGGAGATAATGGGATCTTGCCCATTGTTATAGTTGTGGTTGAGAAGGAGAACAAAGAGAACTGGGAGATCTTCTTATCCCATTTGAAAAGGGTTGCTCCTGTTGAAAAGAGAAGAGACTGGGTGGTCATTAGTGATAGGCAGAAGGTGAATTGTTCTTAACAAATTCTCTTATTTATGTACTTTAAGTGTCCATACCCTCTGTTATATACTAACTTGCTTATTAATTGACATTGCAGGGGGCTGAATCTGCATTGGAGACCATTCTCCCTGAAGTGAGCCGGAGGATATGTGCTAGACACCTATATGCAAACTTCAAGTTGCAATGGCCAGGTGATTATTTGAAGACTCACTTCTGGATTGCTGCCAAAGCCCACAATTTTCATATCTTCAGCAAAGTAATGGAGGCTATCAAAAAGGAAAGTCAGCAAGCATATGACTATTTGGATGACCTAGACAAAGAACTATGGGCAAGGCATGCTTTTGAGCAATCTGTCAAAGTTGGAGAGGTAACCAATAATTTTGTGGAATCTCTCAATGGAAAGATCAAAGATCTAAGAGGTCAACCAATTATGAGTATGCCGAAAGGTCTAAGGAGGAGGTTCATGAAGAAAATGCATAAAAAGAGACATGCTGTGAAAAAAATGGACTTCTCCTATTTGCCCTAAAGTCCAAAAGTTGTGTGATATTGCTTGAAAGGATTGTTATTTCTGCATTCCTACTCCTGTTGGGCAAGAATTGTTTGAAGTCAAGGATGGCATGACATACTTCAATGTCAACCTAAGGAGTTGGACTTGTGACTGCCAAAGCTGGCAGAATATTGGTATCCCATGCAAGCATGTTGCAGCAGCTATTAGGCACATCAGAGGGAAGATGGAGGGGTATGTTCATCCTTGTTACCATTCCAGCACCTATGCAAAGGTCTACCAGGATATGATCCACCCCATTCCCGACCACTCAATGTGGTTGCCAGATGAGCAACCAATCTTGGACCCTCCAATACTTATTAGAAGGGTGGGAAAACCAAGAACTCAGAGATTCAAGGAACCATGGGAGCTTAGAATTGGAAATAGATCTACACATGTAACATGTTCTACATGTGGTGTAATTGGTCATAATAAAAGAGGGTGCCAAGGGGGTATGACAAAGAAACAAGCCAAGGTTGCTGCTGCAAAACCTGCAACTGATAAAGCTGATGCTATTGATAAGGCTGCTGGGAAGAAGAGTGCATCTGATAAGGCTGCTGGAAAGAGGACTGCATTTGAAAAGGGTGCTGGGAAGAAGACTGCTAGTTGCAAGAAGTCTGCTGCTGCCAAGAAGACTGCTACTGCCAAGGATGGAGGAAGTAAGAAAGTGAGTGGAAAGAAGAGAAAGGAACCAGACTCTACTTCTGAGCAGCATTTGGACTCATCTAAGGGTTGTGTTACTCAGACATGAAGTAATATATGTGCCCAGATATGTTTATGCTTCTATCTTTCTTTTTTCTTTAGTTGTGCAATGCTTGATCAGATGACGATGATGACATTTTTTTGGTAAATATGACAGGTTTAGTCATAAGTTGGAAGTTTTTGGGGTAAATATGTCAAGTTTAGTCATAGGTTGGAAGTTTTTGGGGTAAATATGACAGGTTTAGTCATAGGTTGGAAGTTTTTGGGGTAAATATGACAGGTTTAGTCATAAAATGGTATTTTGGGGCTTTTGTTTATGTTGAACTTTAACAGATGCAATATTGGCATGAAATGAAGATTTTTATTGATATTGCATAACTTACTTTACATTATAGTTCATCATACAATGCTTGGTTTATGTGTTCATTATTACAACAAAAAGTAAGAAAATAATGAAGTACAACATTCTTGTCATCTTATGCATTTGGCTTGTCATTCCTGCATCAGTCTGGGGTAGCTTTGCATCAATGTTGCTCATCCATGGTTGACTCTTGCTCATGCTTGCTTCACCTTCCATAAATTGCCCCCCTTCCCTTATTGTGTTTGCTCTCCATAGTGAAGACACAAGGTTTAGGATCTCCCTTGCTGATTCTGAGTCTTCATAGGGATTCCACCACATGAAGTACCCACATATTCTGCATTTGAAGTATAGTTTCCCCTTGTTGGGTCCATTTTCAACAATCTTACACTATATTTTTAGGTCACAAGTAGGACATACCTTGTATTTGAACCTTAAACCTTGGACCAAATGCTTTGTTATTTCTCTTTCCATCTTGTCTGTCAAGGTTTTTTTGCTTTCTAGAGTGTTAGAGAGGGGTGGGATGTTTATTTGGATTTTCTGGATGTTGGTTGGGATTTTTCTTGAATATTCTTTTTTTGTGATTTTTTTGTGATTTTTGGATTTTTTGGGGAATGTTTTGGGAATTTTATTTCATTTTTTTGGGAATTTTTTGATTTTCTAGGAATTTATTTCATTTTTTGGGGAAATTTTGAGAATTTATTAGAATTTTGGGAAATTTTCTAGTAATTTTGTGGATATTCTCCTATTTTATGGGAAATTTTATGGCTTTTTTGGAAGGTTTTTTTCAAGTTTTTTGGTAATTTTCCAATTTTTCTGGATTTTGCACTATGTTATTTCTGTTCAACGCACCACTTTTTATAGCAAACTCAACAAATATTACCGTTGGATGGAATCAATTTTTGACCGTTAATCATCAAATTAAGTTCAAATTTGGACCGCTGGATGAATTGCTATGCTTATTCCCTTAACAGCACATCATTATGCTAACAGACAAAGCTGGTCCAAAATTAACTGCCACCTAAGCAGGGAAATGGTCAAAACTAACGGAATTCATTTTTGAGTACCCTATATGTGAATACATCATAAATGAGGTACCCAAAATGCTAATAGTCAAATGCCGGGTACTTAAACTGTCATTTCACGATAGCTCGGGTACCCAAAAACCAAATTTTCCAAAATATAATCAATATACATCAGAAATATGATTGATATGCATCAAAAAATTATACAATGCATGTACAAATTAAATATACACAATATCCGTAAAAAATTTAATTCTAATATCCATAATATAGAACCTAGGAGCCCTAACCCTAATTACATATCTCCATCAAGAAGCCCTAACCCTAATTTCCTGCTCTTACTCCTACTACCACCCCCACCCTAACCTCCATCTCATTCCACTCATGCCGCCGTCACCACCATCTAAGCCAAGACAACCTAACCACCAAAACAACCGAAAACAAAACCTAAACTACCAAAAACAACCGAAAAACAACACAAACCGGCCACCTTAAACAATCAAAAACAACTCAAATCCACCCCGAAAAAGCAAAAAACCACGATAAATAGCAGAAATTTAAAAAAAGAAAACTACTAGAACGACATATAATACCCATAAATAAACTAATTTAAAGTTGAAAAATGCAGTTATTTTTTAGAGAATCCTAAAATGAGTAATAAATTTTTTATAGATCTGCAAAAATAGGAGGGAACTTGGAAGAAGAGATAGAGAATAATAAAGGATTTGTAATATGTCGTAGTCTTTATTGTCACTATTGATGAACTACAGCATGTATGCGTGATTTGATAGAAGGAGGAGAGAAAAAGAAGTAGGAGTAGAGAAGAAGAACTAGGCGGCATGTAGTGTGAGAAATGAGGGAGTCCCTTAAAGTTTTTGCTCCTGTTTGTTTTTCTTATTTACGAAAATGACACTGGGACTACCTTAAAGTGGGTAGTCCCAGGACTACCATAGAATTTACCCTTGGTGCCCCATAGACTCCGCCAAAGTCTAATTGGGACCATGCCCCAATCTAGCATAAAAAACAGTAAAGTGCTTAAAATATTTACTGCCAAGTATACTTTCACAACTAATAATTGGGACAAGTTATTAATTAAATGCCAAGTACCCTTGTTTTTGCCAAAAATGCCTGATAGAAAACATTGAGATAGCAAACGCCTTAGAATTCTAACGTCTTTGGTTTGCACATTGTATCTCAACTTTCCCAATGTACTTTCCTCTCCGTTCCCTTCTCTCCGCACCAAAACCTTACTATGGTCAGTTGTATATCATCAAGAATTGCTAGAAATGATTAGTTTGTTTGATTAGACTTTGTAAAAAAAAAAAAAAAAAAAATTGCTTTTGGGACTTTGTGAATGCTTATTATATATGTTAGGATGGCCTCGGCAACTTCTTTGATTTAAAGCTCCTTTTCGGGTTTTAAAAGTGATATTTCCTTCCACCCGTGCAACATTTTTCATACGCACGTTCACCAAAAAAAAAACATTTTTCACTCCTTCAAACAAGTTTTTTGTTTTTGGTGCAAAACTCCTTCAAACAAGTTAACGTTACCTTCATGGACTTTCCAAAAATGTGGGAAGACCAGGATATTTATCGTGCTTGACCAGTGCTCTCACATTCAAAATTTCTCTAATGTCTTCTGGAGTATTAGCCGGCACATTGTTCCTGGTAATTTTCCTGATTAATAAGATCTACTACTAATTATTATGTGGGCTCCTGCCTCCTCGTTTAATTTGTTGAGTCCAGAAATCTCATATAAAAATGCTTCTCTAATCAAAGAGTACATGTGCATGCAAGATCATGTAAATTATTAATAGATTACGGTTCTGATATATCTATGTTGTTGAGATGTCACTGAAATTGCTGTTGGACTAACGAGCTACTTTTAATTAAAGGCATGCACAAGCAGATTTAAGTAACTATACCAATAAGTCTTGACAACTGTTCTCTTTAAAAATTCAAGTATATAGAAGAATTGCAGTTGAGTGATCGTGTCTGCTATTTAGTCATCTCCAACTGTAATTCGGTACGGCTTCACGGCACTTGCACATACTGTGACCAATTTGCATGATAGTAAAGAGGCTACAAATAAAGCAATTTAAGCAGAAAAGAGGAACAAATGCAGTATTCATTTAATAGGATGGCTGATTGGTACTTTGGAGCACTTGCAAGTGACGTTTACCATACTATACGTATATTCGATTCCGTGACCATGAGTTTAGTTTTAAATGATGTCGGGGGTTTATGTTGAAATTGCTGACAAAATTAAAGTTGCTCGCGCTGTCTTGTACCCCCAATTCGTCCTGAATAGTTGTACCAAAAGAAAAAACACGTATTTCGACCCATGTCAAAAAAAAAAAAAAAATCGTCCTAAATAGAATTATTTATTTTGTTTGAATAAGTCCTAATTAGAATTTCAAAAAAAAAAAAAGAAAATTAGCTACTGATTGACTTTTTTTTTTTTAGATAACGTGGGAACCTGCAGTCGCTATCCTTTGGGTGCGCATTGGGTAAACCCCGCCCCATGACCCTAGCTGGCAAAGGGCCACAAGGAAGTTAGCCAGCTTAAGCTGACCGACTCGATCCAAAAGGCAAGAGGGGGCCGGGGCACTCTCACTCTGGGACAAAGGAGCCTATAAGCCACCAATGATTCTAACTCAAGCCCAATAATAACCCAAGGAGCCAATAAAACATGCAAACAGATACTGCTACTCATACTCAAACTTAAGACCAAGAGGTTAGAGGAATGAACCTCTAACCAACTGAGCCGCTCAACTTATAATGCATCGACTCTTATTACATGATGCATTGATGCCTAAAAGCGGAAGCATGAAGGCGAAACTCAAGAACAGATGTGTTATATAGTAAGGAAGACCCTTGGCCAGAACATATCTGCCCACTGATAAAAAGGTGGACAATGTTTAACTTTTTTAGTTAACTATCGTAATCCTACATGGTTGCTGAGAAGCGGCGGTGGCCAAGATGGTGCATGGGGTTCTCCGCATAGCCCCCCACTTTTAAAGGGTCTCAATTAACACAAATTATATTTATAGCTTACTCATAAACACTTTAATATCCAAGTAAGAGAGTGCATGTTCAATTCTATTGTAGGGTCCATTTGTTTTCTCATTAGCAGGTTTAGTTTTGTTTATGAAACAAAATAATAATTTTAATTTGAAAAAGATTATAGGAATGCATCCCTAATTGGTTTTACAATTATAAACTTGTATAATTAAAAGGGCTCAGTTTATTTTTTTGCACAATATCCCTAAAGTCATCAAGACGGCTAAGCTGAGAAGTTTTATAGGCTGGTATTACTATAGAAAAAACAACACCATGACCAGGGGATAATGGAGCTGAATAAGAAGGAACGGTAAGTCAATTACAACGTTTGGAGGACCCCACCCAATCGCACAGACAAAGACAAAAAAAAAAATTACATCATTACCCCTCCTTTTTATAAGAGTGGAGCAGTTTACCCTTTTTATATAAGCAAAATCACAATAGTACCACATGTGGTTGGGGTCCAATAACTTCGATTGGCCTATGACTTTTCCTGAATGAGGAGGTTTAGAAAAATATATTGTGATCGTGGCAACAACATTATACTGTGATACTCAGTAGAACCTAATGATAGAATCATGTGTACAAAATATTCTTAATAACCCCTAACCAACAAGGTTAACAAGGACATGCACATACTAGTACTTTTATTGCAAAGGAAAGCAACAGTGGGGTTATGATAAGGTGTATAAAATAAGCAAGGATTTTATAATAGGAAAATATAAATTACATACCATACACATGTACATCCACTAAATCTCTCATATGGATTTCAAAGACCTCAATTGATAAGGGCTACTAACCTCCATATAAAAGGGTGATATTTAATTTGGTTGGATGACACTCAAATTAGATATAACAAGGTGAAACCTTACCATTGTCTTATATAAGTCTCCCACAAGGTGCTTAGAGGAACAATCGATTATGCCTTAGTTAGTGAGTGTATACTACATAGACATAGGTTATGCGGTTATGTAGGTAAGATTTAGAAGCTCTTGATCACAAATTAGGATGTAAGAGGAAGGATTGTCCAAGTGCTTCCTTTGATTCTTGTTACTCTCCCCGAAGGAAGTTCACATATCGCTTTGCCCGCGCGTCTTTGGTTGAGAGTTCTCAAATTCATAGGAATAATGCTAGCATGAAGAATATCCCAGTTGATTCCAAGTCAAACGAAAACCTCTCGGAAGACAAGGTGGATGCAGCGGTTTGTGACAAAAGCAAGCAATTTAACGCGTCTAAGGCTTGATTAAGTCCTTTCTTGTTTAGGTTTTATTTCGGTTAGCCTTTGTCAAAAAAAAAAAAAAAAAACCCTCTTGATCACCTGCTAAATAGAGTAGTACGTATAAGTAATTGAGTGGTGACAGCTAAAGATACCCTAGACCCATGAAAGTTATTAAGTTTCTACTTTAATTTACCCATTTTGTAATCAAAATATTTGATTAGCTTCTTGAACATATAGATGACATGGTAATAAATGTGTATAAGCATATTCATTCATGTCGTGTAATGTTGTAAATTAAACTACCTCTTAGTGCTTTTTAAAAGGACAAAAAAAAA
Source organism: Corrigiola litoralis (assembly GCA_901111285.1). Taxonomy (NCBI): domain Eukaryota; kingdom Viridiplantae; phylum Streptophyta; class Magnoliopsida; order Caryophyllales; family Caryophyllaceae; genus Corrigiola; species Corrigiola litoralis. Next base: position 10,962 of record CAAKMY010041465.1, read on the forward strand.
AACAAGAATAAGCAAAGAAGGGTATAAACTACCTCATATGAACTTACAATAATTGAGCCACCTCTCCTCTTCCCCCCTTGTACTCCTTCTTTAACCCCTAATCCTACTTGAAAAGCTTCTCTAATCCAGGACATTCCAAACCTCGATTTCATTATAATGTCAATTCTAACTATTTTTTTTTTTTAAAGAAGGAGCTAGTCACATTATATTAAGAGAGAATCCATCAGGACATAGGAGGACACCTCCCAGGGACAATAATTTTCCCATCTCTGTTCGACATCGAAAGGAACTAGCCTAACAAGATGATGCGCTACAAAATTCCCATCTCTTTTTACATGAGACCAATCAATAAATTCGAAACTTGCACCTAGGGACACAATGTCACCAAGAAGAACGTCAAAGTCGCTTAATGCAGCAGAAGATCTTTGAAGGCTGGCAACCAAACTTAAGCAATCTGACTCCAGAAGTATGCAAGAGGCTCCATACTTCTTCGCTGAGTTGAGCCCGAACCAGGCTGCCTTGGTTTCAGCAACTTTAGGTTTCCACCGACCACAGCGTACGGCAGCGAATTCGACAGTTCCCTCGTTGTCTCGTCCTACGGCACCCAAACCAATCCATCCCTCCTCGGATAGTGAAGCATCAACATTCACCTTTATCACTCCCACAGGTGGTGGAGACCACACTTCCTTTCCTGCTTTCATAATAAGGCCGTGTGGGTTTCGAACGCCTCTGTAAATCTTTTGTGTGTAAGAGTCGTAATCCCCAACTTGTCGGACTGTCCTTTCCCACATTAACTGGACAGGTATTACCTTCTGCTCAAAGATGTGCAGGTTTCGTCGATGCCACAAATTCCACAAAAGAACGAGGGTATGCTGTAACTTACTTGCCTTTAACTTTTCACTCCATTCCAACAGAACATCACAAAACGTAGACCCTTCCTCATGCCTGGCCTCTGGTAAAACATGCATCCATAAATCCTTGATCTCACCACACTCTAAAAGAGCATGGTTGGCTGTTTCAGGCCCTCCACACCATGGACAGTTGTCCTCCTCGATCAGATGTCGATACTTCAATGTACTTCTTGTAGGGAGAGTATTTGTACAAGCACGCCAGAGGAAATGGCGTACCTTGGGGATGACCTTTGCCCTCCAGATCTTCATCCATGCTTTATTGAAATCCTCAGTGTTACACTTGCTAGCAAGCAGATTCGTAGTTTTGACAGAATACTCACCATCTTTGGACAAGCTCCAGGCTAGACGATCATCAGGGAGTCGCTCACTAATGGGCGTGGCTAGAATTAGGGCCCTATCCCGTTCATTAAATAAACGGTTAACGAGGTCATAGTTCCAAGTCTTCTCTTCAACATTTATCAACTGGTGGACTAGCTGATCGATATCGTCATCATTGCTATGGGGGGAGGTAATGAACGTGCCAACGGGTCTGTCCAGATGCGCACATTAGCCCCGTTCCCAATTCTCCAAGTAAATCCCTTTTAGAATTAGAGCTTTGACACTCCAAACACTTCGCCACGAGTAGCTAGTACACAGGCTCTAAGAAGACTCAAGAAAAGAAACATTTGGAAAATATTTGGCTTTCATAGCAGAGCTGAGAAGAGAATCCTTGTTTCTAACCAGGCGCCAAGCTTGTTTGCCTAGGATAGCATCGTTGAAATATGAGATATCCCGAAAACTTAATCCACCTAAACACTTCGGAGCACACAGTGATGCCCATGATCTCCAATGCATCCCTCTTCTGCCAGGCTTCGAGCCACCCCACTAGAATCTTGCCATCATTGCTTGAATTTCTTGCACAAGTGTGAGAGGTAACTTGTAAGCACACATGACATATGCAGGGATAGCTTGTACAACAGACTTCAAGAGAATCTCCTTACCAGCCCGGGAGAGGAGCTTCTCCTTCCACCCCGTAAGCTTTTTCCAGATACGGTCCTTTAGAGCTGCAAAAACTGCCTTCTTTGATCTACCCACTGCCATAGGGAGGCCAAGATATTTCTTGTGCTCGTCACCCATTCTCATTCCCAAGACAATCCTGAGCTCATCTTTGCGGGCAGAATCAACCCCTTTGCTAAATGAGATTTCCGACTTGTCGAAGTTTTTTTTGTCCGGAAGCTGCTTCGTATTTATTGAGTAAATCAACAATAATTGTGCATTCCCGTCGGTTAGCTCTAGCAAATAAAAGGCTGTCGTCGGCAAAGATCAAGTGAGCAATAGATGGGCCTTTCCGGCTGGCACGGGCACCATGAAGAGCACAATTGATGCAAGCCTGGTGAATCATTGCATAAAGTTCATCTGCCACAATGATAAAGAGCTAAGGGGAGATGGGGTTCCCTTGACGGAGCCCTCGGGAAGGTACCACCACGCCACTAGGTGAACCATTGACCATGAAAGAGAAGGAGGGAGATGTCACACAACTCATTAATATGTTTACCCAGCCAGTATCAAAGCCCATCTGAGTCAGCAGTTTCCGCAGAAATGTCCATTCAACCCGGTCATAAGCCTTGCTCATGTACAGTTTCAAAGCTACCGTCCCTTTCTTTAACTTATTTCTCTTCTTCATAGTGTGGAAGAGTTTGATAGCAATCATTGCGTTGTCAGTGATAAGTCTGCCCGGAACAAAGGCGCTCTGGTTGTCGGAGATAAGACTAGGTAGGAGCAGTTTTAACCGATTTGCAAGCACCTTTGAGACAAGTTTATATATCACGTTACCCAAGGCAATAGGCCGAAACTCCGTAATTTGGGTCGGGGCTTTAACCTTAGGGATCAAGGCTATGTTCGTCTTGTTGCACACTTCAGGTGAGATCCTTCCCATCAATATTGCAATGATAAAGTCTGCTACGTCGTCGCCTACAATGTGCCAAAACCTCTACTAAAAGATTGCATGTAAGCCATCCGGGCCCGGAGCCTTGCAAGGATGCATTTGCATAAGAGCAGCATAGACTTCCTCTTTTGTGTAGGGCATGATCAGCTTTCTATTCATATCCCTTGTCAGAACAGGTTGTAAATCATCAAGCACCTCATCAAACACATTCGTCTCAAGGTCATTTGAAGAAAACAGTACAAAATAATATTTTGTTACAATGTCATTAATCTTCAAATTGTCTTCCTGCCATATTCCATTCTCGTCCATGAGCCCTTTTATATGGTTTCTTCTACGCCTTTGAGATGCCTTGTGGTGGAAGTACTTTGTATTTCTATCGCCCTCTCTAATTTCCGAGACTCTTGCACGGATGTACCAGTAAGCCTCCTGTTGCACGTGAAGAGAGTATAGGCTTCCTCCAGTTTTTTGCAGGCAACCATGTCCTCTATTGAGAAATCAGGTTTCCCCTGAAGAGCCCCCAACTTCTTCTCAGCTAGCTCAATTTGCTTCCCTGGGTCCTTAACTTTTCCTCCACTCGAAGAAACTAGGGATACAGCCACCTTCTTTAACCGCTCAAGTGGGTCCAGATGCGTATTCCTTCCCCATGTAGCGTGAATTACCTCTTCACACCCCTCCTCTAGGAGACAACTAGTTTCGAATCTAAATGTCTTCTCATGACTGCCTCGGTGGTTGTTCCTTCTTGCTTCAGTCGAAAGAAAGATATGATTGTGGTCTACTTGTACCTGACCAAATGTCTCACCCATGCTATCTAGATATAAATAATATAGCCTCTTCTCTATGTGAGATTTTATCCATCCCCTAAGTGAGATTATTTGTCTCTACTTTTAGGAATTTAGTATCCTTGTACGTGGTTGATTAGTTCGTTATTGGTATTTTATATGATCATACAAGAGGCTTTATATTGGTGCTTGCAATTGACACAATCAGATCAATCTCATCATATTCAATAACATGATAGATCGTTAAACCCCCTAGAATTGAAGATTGTATAACTAAACATCAATATGGAAGAGGGCATATAAAAGAGTCTTATTTACTTTATAATGATCCATAATATATTGGAGCTTTAATATGTATGCAATGTGTTTGATTTTAAAATCTATTGTAGATGTCATATGATATCAAATCATTAAACAATATTTATTTGTCTAAAAAAAAGGGTCTTACAAGTAAATAGTAACTTCAATATTTAATTAGAAGAATATATAAGATACCGGGGAAGTGGCAAATCACCCCCATACGTTTGCTAATATAAGCAATTAAACACCTTATGTTCTAATTGAAGCAATTTGGCCCCAAAAGTTTCTTTTTGTTGGAACATTTATAGTGTAATGGGTTAAATAATCATATGTGTTGATACTAGAAGAGGAGGAGGTCTAGTATTGGAGATAAGAGAAAACAATAAGCATAACGAAAAGAAGCATCCGAGAGTTTTTTGGGTTTCACCCGGTCGGGTGAGTGCCTCACCCGGTGGGTGGAAGAACAGTTTTCAATATCGGAAAATGGCAACTCTCGGCCCCG
>CAAKMY010041468.1:0-10308 GCA_901111285.1 Corrigiola litoralis
AAATGCTTTCATATGATATTTTTTTAATTTTTTAATTTCTATATTTTGAGATATTAAAAGTCAAAGTACCACCTCGGCAAATGTGCAAAAGCAAATGGGGGGAAACAGAAGGGACGGAGGGAGTAGGCTGATTAGTATTGAAAATGTAAACGTGTCATCAAAGCGGATATCACTAGCTGAAAAAATAAGAACACGTTAAGATTATTTTAGGAAAAAAATGGTTATTTTGAAACAAATCGCCATAATTGAGATTGTTTTTATGCTAATTTTCCAAAATAAAATGTATATCAAGTAGGGGAAATGTATCCTAAAAAAAGGTGTGTAAGTTTTTGTTTCTTACTTTTAAAAAGCTATGTTTATTTTATGCAATGATAGTAACTTTGTTTAGACACAAATTATTTTATAACGAATGAGCTCGATTTACTTTCATTGGCTTGAAACTCAATATTTAGATTAACTTTGACTCCAATATCTATAAAACTCCGTATGTACGTCCTTAGAAAAATTATTACGCATTCTCATATCAGTAATATTAAACAACATAGTGGTCAGGAGTTCGAATCCTGATGCTTGTGAATGGAGCAATCAAACTTGAGGGGGCTACTCATTATCTTCGGTACCCTGAAGGATATTATCCCTACTATCGATGGGGATACTCCTAAGACACCAGAAAAATATATTGAACAACATTTAGCAAGTTTAAACAAAAAACTTCACTCAATTTCACTCGACTCACTTCACTCTAGATTCAATGTCGAACATTTATAAGTTAAGTTCGTCTAATACTCCGATCCCTCCATAAACCATAAATGTATTTGTTCCTTTTTTCCTAAGACCTTATCCATTGGAGTATTAATTTTCCGAAGGTACAAGTGGTATTAGGAAATCTTATAAGAGATCATACCAAATGCCTAGAGAAAATTGTAATTGTGGTCTAGCTAGCCTAACCTGAAATGCATTTTCAGTTTTATGGAATGTTCGGAGTTGCGTTGCTTGTCTTTGTCCTGCTTCAAATGCCAATGATGAATACAAAGTGAAGTACGGAGTACTATATGAAGGTTGTTGCAAAGTCTAGCTGGGAAAGGATGAACAGTAAGACCACGGCAAGCTTTGTCGATAAAAAAACAGAAAACTGATATCCAATAATTGTAACCAAACCAAATCCAATGACTAGAACAGGCATGGGCTGTGGGATCCGAAAGCCATGTCAGCCCAAAGCCGGCAAACTTTATCCTATCTTGTGTCCAACAAGTCCTATTGCTTGACAGGATTTTCTGGCTAAAATTCAATCTTCTTTTTTTTTTTTCTTGAAACTTTTCCATATTTTCTAGTGTGACAGTAGTAGCTAGTGACTCTACTTCTTGGCCATTTCTCATAGAAGTATAGAACTTTTTGCTCTGAAAAATCTACAAGAAAATATAAAGCTATAGTGTTCTCATCATTCAATCCCATGTCTCATCCATCATCACTAGTGTATATATTGCATTGCATTTTAGCTGTCTGCTGCATGTAACAATTTCAGTTAGTGTTACATAAAATGTGATTAGAAGATGATAAAGCTACCAGTCCACCATCAACACCAACTGTGCTTGCCACTAGAAGATTGTCCTCAAAAGTCAGTTCCAAACACAAGGTTGAGAGAGCAAGAATGTGTAACTTTCTTAAAGAAATGCAAAGCTATGGAAGAGTTAAAGCAAGTCCATGGAAAGATGCTCAAGTTGGGATTGTTTTGCAACTCTTTCTGTGTGAGTAATTTCATAGCCACTTGTGCTCTTTCAAGGTGGGGCAATGTGGATTATGCATCATCAGTATTTAGCCAAGTTGATGATCCTGACACATTTCAGTTCAACACCATGATTAGAGGGCATACCATGGATAATGATTTTGAGAAAGCTCTTAATCTTTTTGGTCAAATGCTTAAAAGTGAAACGTTACCTGATAATTTCACATATCCTTTTGTTTTGAAGGCTTGTGCTGGTTCAGCTTTATTGAGTTTAGGGAAGCAGATTCATGGCCAAATTTGTAAGCTTGGATTTTATGATGATGCGTTTGTGCAGAACAGTCTGATCAACATGTATGGAAAGTGTGGAAATATCAGAGATTCCAGTGCTGTGTTTGAGAGAATGGAGCAGAAAACTGTTGCTTCTTGGAGTGCACTTGTTGCAAGCCATGCTAATATGTGTATGTGGTGGGAGTGTCTCAACATATTCCAGAATATGATGGCAGAGGGGTGTTGGAGGGCTGAAGAGAGCACTTTGGTAAGTCTGCTTTCTGCTAGTACTCATTTGGGTGCCCTTGATTTGGGACGGTCTGTACATGGGTACTTATTGAGGAACTTGAGTGGCTTGAATGTTGTAGTGAAGACTTCTCTGATAGACATGTACATAAAGTGTGGGTCTGCAGAAAAGGGACTTGCGGTTTTCAATAGGATAAGCATGAAAAACCGACTGTCATATAGTGTGATGATTTCAGGCCTTGCTATGCATGGGCATGGTCAGGAGGCACTGACACTGTTCTCAGAAATGCTTGATGAAGGAATAGAGCCAGATGATGTTGTCTATTTGGGTGTGCTAAGTGCTTGCAGACACGCTTGCCTGGTTCAAGAGGGTCTGGAACTATTCAGGAAAATGAGATTTGTGCATCAGATTCAACCAACAGTCCAGCATTATGGCTGTGTACTGGACCTCCTAGGACGAGCAGCTATGTTTAAGGAAGCCTTCACTCTGATTGAGAAAATGCCAATGCCACCAAATGATGTGGTGTGGCGAAGTCTACTGAACGCTGCTCTAGTTCATCAAAATCTGGAAGTTGGAGAACGAGTAGCAAAGAATCTGATTCGATTAAACTCAAACAATGCTGGGGACTATGTTATGATGTCCAACATGTATGCAAGAGCTCAGAAATGGACTGATGCAGCAATTGCTCGAACCGTGGTGGCAGATAGGGGCTTGGTTCAAGTTGCTGGAACCAGTGTGGTTGAAGTGAAAAGAAAGGTGTACAGCTTTGTTTCTCAGGACAAGTCACATTGCAACTGGGATGAAATTTATGAGATGACTCACCAAATAGAGTGGCAATTGAAGTTTGCAGGCTATGTCCCAGATACATCAGAAGTTCTGCACAACGTAGACGCACAAGAAAAGCGACAAAGGTTGAGATATCAGAGTCAAAAGTTGGCACTTGCTTTTGCACTTCTACATACACCTCAAGACACAGCAATAAGAATATTTAGAAATGTCAGGATGTGTAGAGATTCTCACACATATACCAAGTTCGTTTCAGTAATCTACAACCACAACATTATTGTTAGGGATAGAAATCGATTCCACAATTTCAAAAATGGGGCTTGCTCTTGTAGGGATAATTGGTAAATAAAACTGCATTCTTTTGTATTTTGCCCTCGCCTATATTTAAGCGTCAATGTCATTTAGTTACAGATGAGGAACAATCAAATGAATAGAGAAAACTGTAACACAATCAAATAGTAAATGTCATAGAGAATCTAATGCATCAATTGAACACCAAAAATTGGGGCGACAAATGGCTGCATTAACGCAATAAAACCCCTCTGTGCCACTGTGCTACATATTCTGTGACTTTTAATTGTATATGCCCCATCATCAACATTGACGGATGGGACAGTGGCGAATGATTGAACCTGCCAGAAAAGCTAACGATAAAACATAGTAGCTCGACCACTGCCGAATATGGGGGAGAAAAACAGAAGTCTAACACTTGGCTAAAGTCGACAGAAATGCCACAATGCCAGATCCTGCAAACAAATATACTACTGAAAATCGACTTCCAGAACCAATACACAAAATAACGAGAATTGTAAGGAACACACAAGAGTCCATGTTTAAGCCTTTTAGTAAAATAATTCAAGAGCAGTGGCCATTCGAAGTACTAAACCTCAGTATCCAGAGCAAAAGAAGCAAAATACACGCTCATTTTGCCAAGCAAACACGTAATACACATTTTCACGATACAATTCCCACAAAGTACATACTTTGGTTTACCACATTAACAGATAATCTGATGAAGCAAACAATTAGTTCTTTCTAGAATGAATAAGCCATCAAACCGTATTTGATATGCACAAGAAACTCGGTTTAGCTGTTTGGATGAACAGCAATTCGGTGAATGTCCATCTCTTTCAACATAACTGAACGACCACAAGAATCACATGGGGCAGTTCTGGAACCACAAAGGCTCTCGTGCTCTGAAAGTCCTCTTAATCGGTCACGAACATCTGGAGGGGAATTCCCGGCTTGGACTATGTCTCCACAGAACTGGCATGTAATCATCCGCATAGGGCAATCTGAGAACTGATGTTGGACCTGGAAATTAGACGAACTAACAGTTAATTGGATTACAGATGCAAGTAACAATGATATTACTGTCAATGACAATGTAACCTGACTAATAGTCCTCAAAGAGCTTATAGTTCTGCAATCTACATTCCATATAAAATGTCCCACTTACGCAGTTTGATAGACTAACAGTTATCATGTCATATACTCTGTTCTTATAACTTACACTAATTCAAGTATAATACCCCACACAAGTCTATTCACATTAACTAAGAATGACACTCCCTACTTAATAAATTAGATAGACCACAGCCTGGTCAAATCGACTCTTGTCCCGGCCCTGCAGCCTCTCACTTCGATCATTTTAAATAGTTATATCTACACTGCTTCTCGTGTAATACCCTACACAAGCATATTTGTTCCGAACTTAATATCTATGTTACTCAGAGTCTTAAGTGATTGAAAGAGCAATAAAACTAACAAAAAAAATTTCATCTCTAAACAAAAGCAAGCTCAAATAAGGATTTCACTATTAGCATAATCCATTTTCTGCAAATGTAGACGCAATTAGACAGACAATAATCTGAAAGAAATATAGAAATTACACTCACCATTTCTTCCTTCTCAAGAACCACTCCACAGGCACAATAAAGGGGCACATGAAAAACTTTCATATGCTTCTCCATCTCCGATTGCTGAAAAGCCTTCCCACATTTACTGCAATGCACGTGGTTTTTGGCATCCTCCAATCTTAGAACGACTCCACAGCCTGCATGCTTACAAATGAGATTGTTTCTACGGCAATAAGCCTCATGCAGAGCTATGCTTCTACTAGGTATATAGTGCTTGCAATTTCCACATTCTACAGAATCTACATCAAGGGCTGATGTCGACAACCCAGCTTGCTGACCACGGTTTGAGTTATCCTGAACATTCACCAGTATTTTGTACTTTGTTATTCCCCTGAAGCCATAAACACCAACACTATATATACCCAACCCAAAATTCTGATCCTGAGAGCTGAGAATCAAAGCCTTGGAACCCACATCATGTGAGGACCATTGGTGCTGATGGTGTGTGGGATAAATCAGTGGATGCTTTGATATGTATAGATCGGTATCTCCTGAGTCTGTCTCTGCTTCCAATTTTACTTCTATTTGGGCCTTGCCAGATGCAATATTATTCCATAAATCATCATCAAGAGAGAATTTGTAATACATATATTGCCCTTCCTCAACAACCCCATATTCTGATGTTCCAAAGGTGAGCGGTTTCAGAGCAATGTAGTTGCTCTTCTCCAAGGATGATTCAGGGTTAACAATGTCAACCTCAATATCTGTCTCTAGTACAGAAATACTAGAAGAGGGCTTTAGCTCAAGCACACGTAGCTTAAATGTTAGCTCTCCGTGTCTAACTGTGATAATGTCATCCTGAGAAAGAGTAGCATGTTGACGAAGGGTTGTTTCAAGAACAGCCTTGTGATTTGGTATATCCAAAAATCCAATATCTTCAGGCTGAAGTTTCGCGTATGATCCTTTTGGCAAACGAACATACTGCACCTCAATTAATGGGACAGCTGGAGCTTCTGGGGGGAACAAGTTACTCCATACATGTGGTGGGAGTGCTGCGAACCCTTCTTCTGCAGTGAATTCCAGTACACCTGAATGAGTCACTCCATGTTTCTCACTGTTAGCAGCTCCATCAGAAGGACTGGCTTGACCAGTAACGGACAACCGAAAATACACAGGTCCTTTATCAAAAACACCTTGATCTGACAATTCAGTAAAGCAAGATGGTGGTAGCTTGATCTTATCTCCTACACCAGGATAATTCACAGCTTCTAACATGCGACAGAACATGATTCCTCCCCCAGCCAATAAACTTTCAGCCATTTGCTGATCCACCTGTGAGGAATAATTACATACAAGTTAATATAATTCTCTACATAAGACATCAATCAAACACAAACAACAGAGAAGGTCAAATATCTATTAAAAACAAACCCTTAGGGGTTACGTTGCTAGCAGATTTAACAGTAATGTTAGCTTCATAACAAAATGCAGATAATCATATCAATTATTCCTATCTTTCTTATTAATTACTGTTATTATTTTCGCCTCTTAAGATCACATTCATCAAGTCTGTACTTTATGATCCTCTTACACTTTTCATTTTCCGCAATAATTCAAAGCTCCTGTTACAAGTAGATCCTTAACCCACCATATGAACCATCCCAAAATAAACAAGGTGGTGGAAAGAGCTGACTGATCTTACGAACTGAGCTGCTGCAAATTTTGCAGACGGGTTTCGCGATGCAATTCTCTACTCCATTAGCATTAAATCTATTTAAATCTCGCGAATCGAGCGTTAAAAAGGGATTGAACAATAAGGACGGACGAATGCAAGCTTTTGTACCTCAAGAAGCAATGCAAGATCATCTAAAAAGGTTAAATGAGAAAAAGGGCTTCAGAATATCTGTCACCTGACTAGCAAAATTAGACTCTATGTTATTCAGACTAGGAGGATGGATAGGAAGGAAACAGAGAGCTTAATGTTCTGGTTATACAGTCGCTTTGTATAATTTTCAATGTTTTACTACTTCATAATTTTAAAGAAAACAACACTGCAGCATGATGGATAGTTAGTATTTCTGTTTTCTTATGAATAAAAAAATATATAACAATAACAAAGCTTTAATCCGAAATAGATTTGGGGTCCAGCTAACATCAATCGTTCTTCGGAATCGTCAAGGTTTAAAAAACAATTTAGAAGAAAAGGCAAGCTTAATAAGTAAAAAATTGCAAAATAATAAAAAAACTTTAAAAATAAAAGTGATTACGCACGCTCATCAACGTGAATTCCCTCTCCACTTGGCCATGTCCAAAGTTATACTCTCATCAGCCCCACAATACAATTCATTACTCCATTCCTCAATCCCCTAAAAGGTGCATGACAGTGTCTCATCTTCACATGTCCATACTAAAGCCAACGATTCTCTTGCCTCTTATCGTCAATAGATGCAACTCCCACCATATGAATCACAAGTAAAACTACTACACACAGAAAGTCTTAGGGGAAAGTTTTCCATTAGTATTTGAGCCAGACCCTCTCTTTTTTGGCGAAAAAAATTTTGAGTTGCCTATTCAGTATATGAACTTGAAAAGAAAATACATGAAGTCATGAAGGCAAGAAAAAAGCAGCTTAATCGTCATCACATTTTTCTTTTCAGGTAGTGAATCAATGAACCTACAACTACACATTTTAAGCTTTCTTTGGTTCAATCTTTTCTACATCAAATTCTAGCAAATGCAAATCTACAGCAAAATCTCTTTCTACAAGGAACCTACAAAATTAATTTTGCTAATATTGCCAATTAATTCTATATCTCCATGCTTTGTGTGACTTTGCTTCACAAGGAAATTTTATTTCTAATATATTTACTGGAAATAGCGTTGAACCACCTTTAGCAAGTCAGGACTAACCAAGAAAGAAACGATAGAGTGTCAACTGTCAAGCTCAAGTCTATAATTGTAATTAGCTTTGAATATATAGCTTCTAAATTTCTTCAGACCTTTTGACCTTTATAAACTTTATCAACATTTATGATATTTACCGGGAAAAAAAAAACCACTTGACTAAATATACTTCATAGAGTCGTCAATTAACAATCTTCGCATCGAAAAAATACATTTTAATTGCCTTTTGATCTCATACCTATTCCCATCGGAAATCCGACATTTATATTTAGTAGATGCTTGCATATCAAAGGGTGACAATTGGCAAACACACTGCCTTGGGTTCTGAGAGTTCAAGTAATGACACCTTTAAAAGAACACGCTAAAGCACAGTTTCTTCACACAATACAGAAAAGCCAACTGCATGCATAACAGATGATCAACAGTTCAAAACTAGAAGCAGGGAGTTCATGCAGAGTAGAGGTCAAGACTCAAGGCACAAGACCCAGCAACTGACAAGTGATAGCATCACATACACACTAAGATGTATTGATCCTACCCTTAGCCAGAACAGAATAAAATATAATTTGTTTCTCATAGACCCTGAGAAGTTTTAAATGAAAAATTAATTCTTAAATTATTTCCGTTTAAACCACCCTTTTCTGCATCCACCAACTTCAATGATTCAACTCGGGTTATCTGTCTTATTCCACCTGCAAGCCTCAATTGCACCAAGGATTTATTGTATTCGTAAATTAAATTTCAACCTTCTAATTTAGAAAAGACTACAATAGCATTACCCCAATGCCTTCAAAGAGGCTACAGCACAAGCAAGGTAAGGGGGGCTTACCTCCGTAATAACTATTACAAAGAGGTTTCTTTCAGTTGACCCTTAAGCTGAAGTATAGTATGCTAATTCATCGTAATAAACTAGCATAGAGTTTTATGGGCCATTTTGATTTAGTCCAGTATATTCCAAAGCCAAACAACTACAAATATTCGACTCTGTCAAAACTATACAGACAAAACGAACAAAAACTATCATTAATAAAATCCATTCCTTTGAAGAAATATAATTGGGGATTTCCTTCAAGTCGTCTTCTAAGAAAATAAGGGATTTCCAATCAGTCCAAATGCACGAAAACAAGGTTGAAGCGGCACCATCAAGATCAAATCCCTCCACTTCCCCTACCAAACCCATAAATCTCAATCATCGCACTTCTTTGTGACGCGAGGCAAGCAAAAATCCCCCCCCCCCTCATATTATGATTCATACCAAACGCAGCATTTCATTTCCTACAACAAGTACATAACATGATCAGTCATCGTTCCATAGCGATATTGCGAGGCGACAACCGATAATTAACCACCAATCACACATCTTGAACTACAAATCTGTTCCTTTAAAGGCCTTAATCTCACACAACCTCCTAAAACATATAAATCTCAATCACCTCACTTGTCCGTGACGCGAGGCAAGCAAACAAACAATGACCCCCTTCATTTTATCCCAAAACCATCATTTCATTTCCTAATACGAGCTCGTACATTACATGATCAGTCATAGAACTGGTTCCATCTCGATAAGGCAACAACCGACAACTAACCAGCAATCCCACATCTTGAACTACAATTCTATTCCTTTAAGCACCTAATCTCAGTCAACCCCCTAAACTCCATACCCCACATAAATATCCCACAAAAGGGTACTAAGCACTAACAAAATTAGCACAGTAACAAGTAAAAAAGAGATGGGTCAATATAAAAAAACTGATCAAAGTAAAAGCAATACTAATAAAGATAAGTAATAAGGGGGGCACCTTGGCCTGCGCTTCAGCGGCGTCAAGGCGGCGAGTGCGCTGGACAGCTTCGAGGGCATCTCGCTGTCTGGAAGCCTCTTCCTTGGCTTTCTTTTCTTTGTCAATTCTCAACTTGGCTTTGTCTTTTCTCTCCTTTTGTTCCTTCTGGAGTTTCTCTCTTGCCCTCCTTAGCTCGAAATCCATCTCTCTTCTTCACCTTACTTACTTAATTTGTGTCACCAAATTAAATGAAATGAGAAAGATTGCTTTTTATTTATCAAGGAGATGTGATTAAAGGAAGGAACTGGAGTTTCCTACAAGGTTGGTTTGCCAAGTTTTTGCTTTCGCTTCATTGCTTAGCTCATCTAATCACATGTGAGAATTCATCTTTGACTAGCACTAGGCCAACCATTTAATGGGTCGGTGCGGGTCATAGCTCAAAAGTCAAAATTGAAAAAAAATTACTCTTCCCCTCCCATCACTTTATCGTTCACACCAAACTTTTTACTTTGTAAAAAACAGGTCTGACCCGTCTTAGGTATGACCCAACCCGACACTCCACCAAAATCTCGAAGAGCCGACCTTACCCAACCCGTTTAAGTTTTTGCCCGACCCGCCCCATTGCACATGCCTACTTATAAGTGAGATTAGTTTATTGAAAATAAACACACCCTCCGTCCTTTAAAGATTGTCAAATTTTCTATTATAGTCCGTCCACAAAAAATGTCATAGTTAATAAGCTAA
>CAAKMY010041470.1:0-12341 GCA_901111285.1 Corrigiola litoralis
CAGCTACAGGTAGTGGTCGAGCATGATGCATTGATTGGCGTGCGAGGGCATACGGGAGTTTTTGATAAACACTTGCAATTTCGTAACATTGGACTTTGTTTTGAAATGTAACACTTGGACATTTGGACTTTGTGGTTTTGTAATAAGTTTTGGACTTTGTCTTTCATAGAATTTTGTTTTTTTTAATAAGTCTTTCGCTGTTGTTTTTATATGAATGTTAGTTTTTGAGAGCCAATCGGTGTTTGTCTTAGCCCAAACACTAAGGATTCGACCCCCGCAAGGTTGGGTTGTTTCAGGAACGACCCAAAACATTTTAATTGTCAGCAACTAGATGAGTAAGCAAATACATAAACCAAAGTACAAGGCATGCAACAACATACATTATATACATAACAATATAACACACTTGACAAATACGTCATAATACATTGTGTGGTAAGGGTTCTACCCCTACACACATCCCTAGACGTAACGGTCGATATCTAAAGCTTAAGTAATCACCTCCCCACGTAACGATCGTAGGAGAACCGTTCCGGAGAATACTATAGACCAGAAAGTCTAGGTTCCCCTTCTAGGTTAGGTGTTACTCTAGTGATTACCATAGGGATCAGCTATGGTTTATGATATATATATATACCAACATAGAGCAGCATACATACATCCTTCATGAGCATTCAACACACAAGCACATACAAGAGTGTTTAGTATATTCACTTTCCTTGCAAAGGTGAGTTAAAGACTTCAAACAATTAATCTAGTCGAGAAACCTCTTCTCGAGAAAGCCCGAAGCTACATAATTAAATAGGTAACTTTAAATCACTAAAGTTAGTATACGAATTATATACGAAAAATAGTAAGAACCTAAGACTTACTAAAAATAGACCAAGACCCTAAAAGTCACATCTTTGACTTTTCCTGCAAAAGTCAACTATACTTCAAATACTAATACCACTTACTGCTCGTACTTACTAACTAATTAATTAGTATCAAATACTAATATCTGATAATGGAAGCTTCAAGCTCCAACATTGGTTGTCCTAAGTTCAACTGTTCAAATGCACACTTGCTTTCCCTCTTTGCTTAAAACTACAATAAATCAAAAAGAAAACTACAATGAAGTTTTAGAAATCATACTTTAACACTTGTGGATGTTATCCAAGCCTTCAAAATGGAGAAAAAGGGATTATAAGACCACTTAAGTGTTGAAAAGGTTGAAGGAGGAAGAAGGGGAGTTCCGGCCTCCCCTTTGTAAAATCCGCCCCTTTTGAACCAAAAAAGGTGGACGCCACCTTTAGCTTCGTCGGGTCCCTTGCCTGCTTATGTGGCGCCAAGTGTCAGCTTGAAACTGGCCCACTCAGATTTCCTTATATCTAGCGATTATCAATTGGGGGCTTCCTAATTCGAAAAATTTGGCCATTGGCGCCAGTTTGAATGACTTTGACGGGTCCTCGAGCGATCCTAATGCAAATATACGGTAACAGATAGCCGAATAATAAATCCGACAGGTACGTCGTCTTATCCTTGAAACACGTGTAGCATAAAATGAATTTCCATATACTTTCAAAATTTTAAATTCTAAAAACGCTCTATATATTACGCGCTAATAACTCAGCCTAAAAACATTTCACCATTTCTCCAAAGCGAAATCTCATTTTGTTCGCTTATACTTGCCACAAAATATTTTGCCGATTTAGCATTCTCGACATGCATTTAGACTTATGTACATTAAAATGACATCGTTTTCATGCATTTATACCTATGCATGGTTTTACAAAACTAAAAATAGCTTTTTTATGCATTTGTGCTTATGCATGCTATATGTTATGTGCATTTTCTACTAACGCGTAGACGCGTGGACGTGCTTTGACAATCGCCAGACACCATGTCTCCATCAAAGTAGGGGCTTCTGTAGATGCCCAAATCCGTCAATTGGGATTCAACCCTATGATGACAGATAGACTGTGCAATGTACCATGTTCTTAGGAATAAGGGTGATGAGAGTTGCATTAACCTCTGAAAGCATCTTCCCTATTCTAAAGAATGATAAAACAACATGCATTTAATCCTCCTGAATTATAGGACAGGCATCCCTGTAAAAGCCTGCGGAGAACCCATCAGGACCTGTACTTCTTTTCCACACTAACAGAGAAGACAACATTTTTAACCTCAGCCAAAGACACAAGAACAATAACAACATCTTGTTGAGCATCATTAATAATAGAGACTGGCTGAAAGCAATTGAAGTCCATATCCTTGAATGGTTTAGAAAACCCCAAGAGCTGAGTATAGTAGTCCAAGAAAGCATCTGAGATTGCATTACTAGTAAATTTAGTTCCGTCCATACAATGAATAGTACCAATATACTTCAAGGGTCTCTTCTCTATTAACATAGCATGAAAATAATGTCAATCATCATCCATGTTTGTAAAATAAAGGAGCTTAGATTTTTGCTTTAAAGCACTCTGCTCAGCATCTCTAAGAGCAATGAAATCCTCCTTTAACATAGCTTCTATGTTATGCAAATTGCTATCAGTAGGAGAGGTCTGCATTTACATTTGACAGTCAGTTGGAGCAAGCTTGGCTTCTTCTACCCTACAGTCATATCAGTCATATCAAAGTACTTGCTTCTATGAAATTTTCTAAGGCAAGCTTTAACCTTCTTTACTTGGCAATAAAAATAAACATAGGAGTACCAGTAATGAGAGATGCTCAAGCATTTCTTACTAACTCATCAAAAGAGGGATCATAAGACCAACAGTTCAGATACCTGAACATAGATGGTTTGTTGCTAAGATCATGATTCACATTGAAAATGCAGGGAGAATGATAAGAAATACCAGCATTTGGAAAATAAGCAGAGGATTGAGGATAACTTTGCAACCAAGAGCAGTTGACTAAAGCAGGATCTAGCTTAAACCATCTCCTACTATTTTCATCCTGATTGTTTGTCGATGTGAAGAGACAACCTTGATATAATAAATCACATAGACCAGAAAGCATTACAGCCTCCCTGAAATCCTGAATACTATGCATATTAGGTGGAGTGGAATGACTCTCTCTTCCTTAAACAAAGTAATGTTGAAATCACCAAGAACCAGCCCAGCTCCTACAACAACTCCACTTGCTCTTTTAAAAAAAATGCCAGACATGACCTCTATCTTCAGCTTTATTTGCAGCATAAATGAAAGTAATTAATATCACTTCATTTGTAATAATTGTAGTAACCTTGATATGCACATATTGTGCATGAGACTCAAGCACATAAACTATATATATGTATTTGTAGTTTTCCACAAAATCCAGAGCCTGTCATTATAGTGTGAACTATAATTACAGTAGAAATCCTACTGTCAGAACTTATTCTTCAGAATCTCCTGAGCATTACAAGCTTTAACTATAGTTTCAACTATGCCCAATATATCCACTTTATTAGCATGCAGGTAATTGAGCCAGGTGGGAGGGAGAACCTCTACCAGTATTTCATGTTGCTTTTTAGGGTCAATCAGACCACTAATGGTTCAAGATGCTATAATTATGGAGCCAGGTGGGAGGGAGAACCTCTACCAGTATCCTCTAGATTGTTCATAAAAGGTATAGAATCCTTTAGTTGCTTGGTCTTCTTGCTCTTACTAGTGACATTTCCAGCGAAAGGAGTATGAATGTCATAGTTTATATCGTCCACATCAGGATTAGATTCCACCGTACTATCATTTGCTTTCAAGTATTGGAACCTATTAACAATAAGAGTGACAAGGTGTGATTCAGATGCCACCACATAAGTTTTCCTCTTGCTATGAACTGGAATAAATTGCTCTTTGGCCACTTTAGGATCAATAACCTAAGGCTCCTTAGTCACAACAGTTTCATCAATAGGTATTTCAGCACACATTGCAGCTTCAGCATCATGCTCTTTTGTTTTTAGGGACTGAAACACTAGGTGCACGCTTACAAGCTTCAATGTTATGACCTAGTCTCCCACAGTGCTTACAGTACTTGGGAAGCCATTCAATATCAACAGCTTGCCTCACTTGACCACGGAAAGGATTGTTGATCATAACATAATTGGGAAGCTCAGTAGCAAGATCAACTTCAATCATGACACGCGCAAACCCCAATTTCTCCCTGTTTACTGTAGTTTTATCATTAAATAAGGGTTTCCCTATCTTGCTTGCAATCATACTAAGAACATATTCATTCCAAAGATATGGATCAAGCTCTGGGAATAAAATCCATACAAGGAAAGTGGAAATAGTATCTAAGTCCAGATAAAAAGTGGGTGTCCATTTATGCAACATAAGCGGACATTTCTTCCATGTCCATTGACCACCCCTAAGAACCTCCTCCAAGTCTTGCTCATTAGTAAAATGAAAAGATAATCCATCCTTGACGATAATACATGACAACCACCTTAACAGTTATCACGAACAAACTGTTGTAGGTTAGAGACAGATGGTTTAGCTCCCAAGATTTGACCCATTAGAGTGTTCTCCCAAGGAATAAGATCATCCTTAATTTCAGAGAGCTCAATAGTGACATCATCATCACTATTTTTCACAACCTGAGACAACTTCATGCCAATATTGTCCTTAGCTTGCTTGGCTCTCCATGCCCATGTTTTATGCTTCCGAGAATTATGTGGTGGGTTTGAAGGACCAAGACCCCCACCAACTTTAGTGTTATTCAGGTTATCAGTACCATTATTAGCATCAATATCCTCAGGATTACCAAAATTAGCAACTGGGTTTGAAGGAAACCACTAATATCACCCTGATTAGGGTTTGCATGCACAGACTTAGGTGAGACCACCTTACCTTCAGACCCAGAATCGATATGTTGAACAACCACTTCAGGAATTTCACCTACAACCTTTGTGGGCATGAAATCAGCTAGGGTAGCTGCATTTGGAATAGCTGAAGCCTCCATTTTATCATACTCTGTAAAATAATCTTGACCATTCAAAGAGTTTTTATGTTCATTGGAGAGAGGGTGAGAATAGGATAAATAATTTGAGGTTGTTTAGGAAGGCGGGCTGTTTTTGATCTAGTATTGATCACCATTAGAGAGACTAGAGCTAGCTAGAGGATGAAGCTAATTTGTGTCTAGAGAGACTAGAGCTAGCTTGAGGATGAAGCTCTCATTCTCTCTCTAACACGTTTTCCTTAGTATTCTTATGTTGTGTAATATGTTGGATTTATAATATCATTTAGTTAGCATGTTTATATGTAAGTTTTTTTGTTAAGTTTATTTCTTTCTTAGATGCATGTCATGATTTTAAATTAGACCTATGATTTTATAACCATATTTTGTATTTGTTAATTAGCTTAATTAGATTAGTTTAGCATGTAAACGAATGGCATGTTAAATAAGAGATCACTCCAGTTAGAACTAATTATTTGTTGTTATCGCTAAAGGAAGAATCATGTAAATAACAGTGTGTATTGTTGTTGTGTATATTGCATGCTTGTATAGTATGGTAGATGTAAAAATTAATTAGATTTAAATGAGAAGCTATTAATACATTCAACAATCCCGAATTCTCTCTTTCGATTAGTGCCTTACTTTTGGAGCCATGGTCTAACATCTAGAGCCATGGTGTTGTGATTCATGGTTTCCTTATTTTCTCAAAACAAGATGCAACTCATAAATTCTGAAATAAACATTATTGTCTTAAGAATCGAAAAAAAAAAAGATCGGGGTCCTTACAATACCAAAGTGGGATTTTAAATGACAAGGTCCTGAATTTCAGGTTTAGACAGAACACATATTTGGGGAACATCATTTCTTCTCTATTCACTACACACTACCCCATACAAATATTGACTTGATTGTTGGAGAGAGGGTATCCCCAAGTCCCTCCTGGTGCATTTCACTTTCGTTCCCGGTGCAGTTGCGGCTCGTGTACCCGTTAAGACCCGTTGTATAATGGTCTAATTAATTTCATACCCTCGGAGGTTGAGCAACTTGAAACGCCTTAGATTTCAAAATAATTTCTTTTGCAAATCTACCAATACCCCAAATTCTCCAATTGATATCGATATGGAAGAAACAGATCCACAAAATATTGAAGCCATTCTACAATCGATTAAAACAAAAATTGCACCAACTTCAGGGGCACGTGATCTTCGTGCCACATACTCAGATTCAAAAGAAGAAGATGTGCATGCAACAGAAAGTAAAGTTGAAGAAGGAAGAGATGCATCACAAAAGGAAGAAGAATTTGATGACGAAGAACAAAGTTAGAAAAAAGAGAGCAATTTGGAAAATTTGGAGCCAAGTGATAAAGATAAAGAAAGAGAGAAGGAAAAGGAGAGTAAAGGAAAATCAAAGAGTGAGAGGGACAAGAACAGGGAGAGCTCAACTGAGAAACTGAAGGAAGCAGCAAGTTCTATGGAATTATTTACCAAATAAGAATGGTGGACCTGTTGAAAAGAAAAGAAGGAAGAAGCATGTACTAGCAAAAGTCATAGTTCAACCATTCATAGCAAAGCCAATAAATCTTGATGTCCCCTTTGAGGTATCTAAACCAAGAAATTATAGGTCAATTATACCTATTGGAGGACCCTACCCAATTTATGTTGATTTTGCTGCTGAAAAGAGAGGGTATAGGTCCACTAATGTAAATAGGAGGGTAAACTGAGTAAAAAAAAATTCTTTTTCTGTTCAATTGGGTAAGACCCTCCAATAGCTTGAAAGAATCTATAGCAAGTAAGAAATTGTTTCTTGCATCTCAGATTTAATCTGTATTAGAAACACCAATAGAAGATGTGTCAGTCCTAGAGGCTATAAACAAGAAAAGATCTAATTACTATATTTAAAGGATCTCGAATGAAATAAAGAATGACTTGATTGAAGAAGATAAGGCCCCTTTAGAGAAAAGGCTGACTAATGCTTCAAAGGGAAAGGCAAAGAATGAAGAAGCCCAGTAGAAGCACCAACAACCAAGTTTTGGGAAGAGTCCAAAAAGAAAAAGTTTTTTTTTGTGGCATGATCTATCCAACCTCACTACTACAAATTACTGGTTTTAATGACGCTTTGACCTTGACGCATCTAGAAGTTTCGCATGATTTTTGTTGTGCGTCAACTATACTATAAGGCCTTACGCTAATAAGCGTCAATGTGTAGTCGGGCGAGTTAACCATCATATTAGGACCTAAACTTGTCGTTTTTTATCGTTCATGACCTTTCAACTAATTTTTTTTTTTTTATCGTTAAGGACCTTAACTAACAGTGTTAACCATTTTATTGTTTTACTTTTTTTACATACTATTTTCAATGAAGTGGTGGGCCCTAATAAAATATAAAAAACATTGCTAACTCATTTTGGGTAGACAAAAGCACTCTATTTCTCCCAACTTCATATTGTTTGGCGGCAAATAGCAAACCTATACCTTTCTTTGCCAAGTGCAGTAGTGTTATGTAGAAGAGATGATGCTTTCTTAAAGAAGCGAATAATTTATTCAACATAGAATTTGCTCTCCTTTTCCATTATCATCAAAGGTAAGTTTACAGCACTCTCTCACTTTTCTTATTTCTATGTTTATTGATATAGGCATCATGTTGAACATAAAGAAGTGTTCTTTATGTTTTTGTTCATATTTGTATGTAACATATGTTTGTATATAATTATTCTTCAAATTATTCTTTGGTGTTTTTCAATTTAGCAAAACATGATCATCAATCAATTATTAGTTGAATAAAGATATGTATTGGGTTTTTTTTGTATACCACTGTATTTTTTAATTAAAAAAGTATGGGTGAGAATTCTGACATAATTTTTATATTTGAAGAAGACCAAAACCTTTATTTAATTTTTATAGTACTTAGTTATAAATAAAAATTTTAGCAGTAATCTTTATATTGAAAGCATTTTGTCGTATGAGCTTAAGTGATTGTTTTGTGTGGGCTTATATTTATTGATGATGAGGGATAATTTTGGCGACTTGGGCTAGATTGATAATTTTCAGTATCATTGCAAATTCTTATGACTTATATCATTGCAAATTCGTATATTATTTTTTGTCAGATCATGAATGAGACTCTGCTATTATTGTACAGCATGGAGGATAACGACAACTAGTAACTAGTATGAGATATGTAGGTGGACAGATTGCAAAGTATGATAAGTTGCCGATTGAGATTGATGCATCTTACATAAGGAATTTGATTGATTTATTGGGTCATAAAGATGTGAGTAAGGTTCATTACTTGGTGCCTATGCTTGATTTAGACAAGGGTTATCGATTTTTGTTTGATGATAATAGCTTTCAATCACTAATAAGGCATTTGAGGGCTAGTAATGTAATCCATATTTATTGTGAGCATTCGTATGAGAATGAGTGCACTCGTTGGATGATTTTGATGGTTTGGGTGGGAAGATGAGTTTTAGTGAATTGTTGACCATGCCATTGTCTTCTAGTATTAAATCCATAAGTAGACGTCAATGACATAGACTATGATGAGGAAGGGACAAATGTTGATGATGATGAGTTAGTTGATGCTAGGAAGGAAAATATAAAAGCTAAAGGAGTTGAGAAAGCTATAGAGGAGGAGCTCCATAGGCTAGATGTCGATTTGGAAAGAGTTGGTATTAATTTGGATAGTGATTATGAAGGGTTATCAGACTTAGATAGTCCACATGAGTCTAGTGAGGATGAGGAGTATGGGTACATTACTCCTTCATTGAGCAATAAAAAGAGGAAGAACAATCTCTACAAGGATGGAACTAGAGCCAAAGACACTGTTTTTAGTGTCAAACAAGTGTTTGACAATGCAGAACAGTTCAACACAGCTTTAAGGGACTATTGAGTGACCAATGGAGTTGATGTGAAATATACTAAGAAACATAGGGAAAGAGTTTGGGCACGATGCAAGACAGAGAGCTGTGAGTGGAGGATTTGGGCTTCTCTTGATCAACATAGTAAGAGTTTCATCGTAAGAACTCACCTTGGTGAGCATCCTCAAGGCAGAATTAGGCAGGTAAGGAAGATTTCTCATTGGCGGGTTGCTGAAAATTACGCTAGTAAATTTAAGATCAACCCTTACATGAAACTACATGAGATTGTATCTTCTATCAAGCAGGATTGGGGCATTGATGTGTCTATTTATTTGGCATATAAGGCAAAAAAGGTGGCTATTGATCTCATTGTTGGTGAATACAATTCACATTATGCTCTATTAAATGAGTACTTAGATGAGATCATGAAGGCTGACTCGAACAACACTGTGAAGTTCCAGTTAGAGAACAATATTTTCAAGGAAATGTATGTTGCCTTTCATGCTATTATACAAGGTTTGAAGGAAGGTTGTAGACCTTTTATATCCATCGATGGACTCTTTTTGAAAGGACAATATGGAGGCCAATTGTTGGTTGCAGTAGGGAGAGATGAGAATAACCAAATTTTCCCTATTGCATGGGTTGTAGTGAAGAGTTGGAAGTGGTTTCTTGAGTTAATTGTTGCTGATTTAGGAACAGTTGTCGGAGCTGGGTATGTTGTCATGTCTGATCAGCAGAAAGGCCTCCTCAAAGTTGTGCATGAAGTCTTCTCTACAGCTGAGAAAAGGTGTTGCGCGAGACATGTTTATATGAACTTTAGGGAAGTGTTTGGAAGTTCTGCGGAGTATAGAAGATGGTTTTGAAGGATTGCCAAAAGCACAATTGAAGCTAAATTTCATGCAAAGATCATTGAGTTTTCTTTGATAAGCCCTGAAGCAGCAATTGATTTGCTAAACAGAAACTATCGGAAATGGTGCAGAGCATTCCACACCCCCATGTCTTATGTGACAATGTTGATAATAACATGAGCGAGGCTTTCAACGCATATATTATGAAGTCTAGACATAAACCCATCATTTCCATGCTTGAAGATATTAGAGAAGCGTTGCTGGAGAGACTGCAGAAGAAAAGAGATTACATAGGAGAGATAAAACATCGCAATTTGTCCTAGAGTTGCTAAGCAGTTAGAGAAGGCGAAAGTAGAAGCAAGAGGGTGGTCTGCTTTCTAGGATGGTTAGTGGAGTTTTGGGGTTAGAGAGGGGATATCTCAGGAGAGGTATGTCGTCAACCTAGTTGACAAAAGCTGCACATGTAATTCCTGGCAATTGAGTGGCATACCATGTAATCACGCAGTCGCAGCCATTTGGCACAATAAGGAGGATCCGGAGAAATATGTTGTAGATTACTACAAAAATTTCTACTACATGAAAGCTTACTAGTCGATCTTGAATCATATCAAAGGTCCAAAGCAGTGGACACCATCGCCAAAGACACCAATATAAGGCCCTTTTCTAAAGATAGTTAGAGCTTGTAGACCCAAAACAGCAAGGAGAATATCAGCTGTATAAGACACAACTACTGCTACCAAAAAGTCAAGGCAAGGAACACCTATTACTTGTTCCATCTGTGGAGTGGTTGGCCACATCAACCTAGGTTGTAAGCTACCTGCTACAACTCAAGTTTAAATCCTTTAACAAAAGCAAGAAGTTGAAAGTCTAAGGAAGCAAAATCTCCAACCGAAACAGCGATAAAGATTGGCCAACAAGCAGCAAAGGCAAGCTTATAAGAAGAACAAGCAGCAACAACAAGCTCAAGTTCCACATGTTCACGAGTCTCGTACATTAGATACTACAGCGATGCACAATAGAGGAGTTGGCCTATACACCTATCTAAATGGATAATCTAGACCTGCGACAAAATTTTTTTTATTCTTTTATTTGATTCATGAATTGGTCACTTTGGCGGGAGCTTACAAATCTTACAATTGTTTTAATGTTATTTTACAGATGGTGCCGCACACAAGAAGGAATGTGGCTTGCTACTCAGATTTTGAAAGCCACAGACCTTGCACTCAATGACCACTATGCATGACAAAGGACTTTATGCTTTGTCTCAGTTTAGCTCTTACTCCACTCCTACACCTTCTTTTCTTGACCCAACAGGTTTTGAAGGCCTTGTATCACCAGTCAGACTTTGCAGGTACATGATACACTAATTGACCCATAATTGGTGTTTTTTTTACAGAGTGTGAGACCATCATTATCAAGAGATTTGTTTCATTACTTTGATACGCTAAATTTACTTTTTCTTTTTTACATAGCTATGTAAAGAATTATGTTTGTTTTGTAAAAGGAACACTCCAGCAACAAGGCTTTTGCAATTAATTCTAGACGATTAGATTTCACTTTCAACAACGACAAGGTAAAATATACATCAATTTCCATTTTCATACATGGTTCCTAGCTTGTTTTAGTTTCTTCCATATATCATGTAAATGAAAGATAAAAGAAAATTAATAATACATTTAAGAACTTTGATGCTTTTCTTGCTTGGATCAACTTCATTTTCAAGGAATTCATTTCTTCTCATCATCTCCACTATTATAACGTGCACCTCTTCTGGATGAGGCGGATCAATCCACTCATAGTAATCGCAACCATTCATTTGCTTGTATTTTGGGCATATTAAAAACCTTCGAAAAGGATTACGCTTTGTTCTTGATATTCGTTTTTTCACTCTTGAACGACAATAGCACAAGACCTAATTCTCTTTCATTCTTCACTTTTGAAATGATTTGTAGTGATTTGATATGGCAGAAATGGTTGCGAAACAAAAATGGAATGATCTTAAAAGAGTAGTTCATAACTCAAGAATCAAGAGCAAGAATGGGACATTTTTGTTTTATAGAGCTGTATCTGATCCTTAACGGCTAGTTTTGGACTTTTTGAGAAATTTAATTTGTCAAATACTTTTTTAATTTTTTGCAAAAACAATAACTGTAATGTTGTTGTTATGTTCAAAAGTTCAGGTCCTTTGCTGCTACTGTTAGACACATCAACATTTTGGTTAACGAGTTCGATGCCTTGAAGTCCTTGTTGATAAAAAAATAGTTCAGAGGTCTTGAATGATAAAAAATTAACGAGTTCAGGTCCTTTTTTTATAGTTAAGTCGCAGTTGGGCCCAAAATAAACAAAAAAAGAATAAAAATTAGAAAAGTGAACCCACTCACACTCCCTTACACCCACGATTCATAAGTCAGCACTCATCTGTAACCACACTCCCATATCTATGTTACACTTATAAGGGAAGTCACCTTATGGTTGGCAAATTAATGTATTACCCTTTTTACCCTTAGTCTCTAACAAAACGGATAGTAAAACAGAGGGTAAATGAAACAACCCGTCCTTGTGGAGGATCGAATCCTTAGTGCTTGACCAAGATCAAACACCGTTTGGTTCTCACAGATAAACAAATAACAGCGGAAGACTTTTAAAACATCATAACCAGTTCTATAAAAGCTTAAAACCAAAAACCAATTTAAAGTTCAACAAAGTTTAAACCAACTAAG
>CAAKMY010041475.1:0-17455 GCA_901111285.1 Corrigiola litoralis
TATATATATATATATATATATTCTGTTTTGTACCTTAAAACCGACTTCAATATAGGCTTTGTTAATTATCATATATTGTAGAAAACTAGATGTTTATCAATGGAAATTATCAAACTAGTTCTTGATTTCAATATGGAGGGAGATCACAGGACTCTTCCACGCAGAAGTGCATAGGAACAAGCAAATCTGAGTAGCCGCCGAGCATATAAGACAGTATAACACCTAGGAGTTGAAAGAAATACTTGGTTGTGCCAACTGCTAGGTGACAAAATCATGTATTTTGTAGTCTCTACTTATCGACTTATGGTGATACAAAGGAAAAACACACTTTTGGGAATTGTGTTTTTGCACGCAACACAAATTAATCGTGCTCTTAAGTTAGTAAAGAGCTTCAAGGCTTCAATCACAATGCTTCTCCCAGTACAAGACGTAACAATTTCTAAAGTACTCCGTATTAGGTTACAAATAATTCAGTTTGTAGAAGTTATTGTTGAGAGAAAAAACTAAGGGCTTATGATCATGTCGGATAGAGTAAGTACTGTCTAGTCTGGATTGTTTAAGCAAGAGTGCAAGAAAATAGGGCATGGTTTACTCAATACAAGGAAATAGTAGCTGAAAATGAGATGCTTATTTGGGGATGTATATCCAAATCTCGAGTATCTTGAATTACACTACTTTGGTGAATGTATTGTAAGGAAGTGTGTCTTTTGTAAATTTTGCGTTGAGACATTTGGAGTTGAAAATTTAACTCCATATACAAAGTTTATTTATATAATAGTGATGATTTTCTTAGCATCACCCCGTTTGGATAATTTATATATGTATTCTAATCTTTATACTACTAAATACCAATTGTCAACTTTATGACATATAAACTTTACAAGATCAAAACCAGTAACTCTTGGATACTTTATAATGAATCTAACAAAACTATTCACATATATGTGGTTTTTTCACCACCCTGTGTAGTACGGATTCGAGCCGAATAGAGCTACTAGGACGGCAAAGCTCTCCCTTTAAATTATAACACTATTGCATTTCTCAAAATCTAAAATTTGAGACCTCTAGTTAAGTTATAACAATTCCTTACTTATTGATCTAAATGCTCTGGATTATTCACAAATATGTTAAGAAGGATAATACATGATTCTAAGCATGTGTGGAGAAAGTAACCATAAACAAAAGGACAAGTTCATAAGTACAAATAAACTCAATCACAATTCTGCTTTTTGATTCACACTCTAGTTATAGTGTAGCCTCCTATTGCAATTGATTCAAAAAAGTGTTGGCTTTTTCCAAGTTCTTATATATCATTTAACAATCCTGAAAGAGAAGAAGCATGCAATTGATCGCATAAATTAAGATATCGTTTATATATATGCTTCAAGACAGGAGCCCCATGAATAAGAAGTTCCAATGAGTTTATTTTTGCGTCCTTTTGGTTGGTCATGAGTTGTCCCTTAAAATCTTAGTTTGGTGGCTCCACTGTTCTCCCTTTTGCGTTCCCATCCTCTTAAAAGAAGATAGAATCCCCACAATTTTTGACTACTGAACACCCCTCTCTCATTCACTGACAGTCAACCGATCCATGTCAGTGATCGGATCAAGAGATCACAACCGTCCAATTGAGATCAGACACTGAAAATTTTGACTTTCACTTCGAGTACAGTAAAACATCCATTTCTTTACGGCAATCATCCCCTTGTGCCCTTCTCTTGAGAGACGCAATAATGCCTAAGAGTCATGATTCTGGCAGACATACTCCACTTGTTTATCAGAATTAGCACCCGACCTTGGATTACTTACATGTCTTAGTCTCACACTAATTAAAAAGCATGCACAAGTATTTGTACTTTAGAAAGGTTTGGATTGAAGTAATGTTTCTTGAAAGTTCAAATACAAGCATATCTAACGGATAAAAATATAAAATGGTTCATTTTATGCCTATTGAGATCAATACGGAGGTATTAACACTCTTTTGAAACATCTATGCACATTGATCTGGATTGCCATAAAATAACCACTTACATATACCGTACTTGAAAGCCTATATAATTCAACAAATGAATATCTCTAGTGAAAGTTTCACTGCCAAAACTAAGAAACATTGGTCCAGACTCCAGATATATCAGTAACACTCTTTTGGTGAAGAAAGATGTATGGATCTCCGGAAAACTGAATGAGACTTCGCTTTCCCACAGAGTCGTTTACATAGTGTGTTTAAAGAGTAAATTCAAGTAAACTTTTTGCCAGTTCATATGATGATTACTCCCCGCCTCTACACAAATACCTTATTCTGCTACATACTACCTCTTCTCTTTTGTTAAAAGAAAAAGACATTACCCAAAACACGTAATATTACCATGTTACTCCATATAAATCTATTTTCCGAATAGATTTACCGAATAGAAGACATGGATGTAGGAAAACAAGAGGATATACTAATATCTCTATGTACCCTATGCTAGCTGCCTATATTATATGTAAGTAACTATCTAAGCATAAAGCAAATAAACAATGCCAAATTGGAGGAACTTACCTCTTTGTCTGCTCGCAAACCGAAACGTTGAACACCGTCAACTTAGCTTTATTTGTGTGTCGCCGAACGCACTTCTTTTTTCCATTCTTAATAGCAACAAAAAACCAAGGGATGAAATTAGTAAAGTAACTCTGATCAAATCCCCAAAGCACTCAGTCTTCCCTATTCCCTAACATCAAAGCAGACTGATAATCCTGTCCTGTGATCTCCAACTTATCAGTACTCCGTATCTCCTTACACTAGAATAAAAAAAAAAGTACGCGGCAAGCTATTTACTCCGTACATATTTGTATTTTCATGATACCATTCACAAGAGAAGAGAGAAATAAAAAAGATTGGGGACTAGAGCTAAAATTGTAGTATTCCATTCTGATAAACTGAATATATTTGGTGTCACATATACTTTTATGATAATTAATGGCTCATACTTGGTGAATATATATGATGAATGTTCACTGTACGTGGAATACAGTATGAATCAGTCTACAATCTAGCTACTCTAGTACTCTTACAAAAAACACATAAGTGTTTCTCATTTCTCATAATCAAACACAGTAATAAATCCTCTAAAAATGAATTTTTTTATCAATTATACAGTACATACAGCAATATATAAGCACAATCAAGAAAAGCTAATTAATTGTACTCCGTATATACATACGGAGTATTGTTTTATGTAAGTACGTGTTCTCTTTTTTTGGGTGGATGCAATGAGGTTTTAAGAAAACTAAAAAGTAACAGACAAAAGACAATATACTAGTTGCATTGACACAAAGGCATTGCACTATAAAAGCTGCACTATGCTAAGCTCACACTGCAATTAGAAACCCTTTTCTTGTTCAGAACTGCCCTAGCTGAAACTTAAAAGAGAGAGATCAGAAAAAAAAAGAGTGAATCATACCATCTTTCTTCCTCTTTTGAGGAACATAATCAACATTTTTTCTTTTTTTTTGCTAAGTAGAAAAACATAATCATCATGGAAGAAGGAATGTCAGGCTTTTGCATTCAAGCAGCTGCAGCACTAAGGAGGGGTGGTTCTTACGGTGGCGGTCCCGGCAGCGGCACCAAGTGCGGCCGGTGGAACCCGACTGCCGAGCAGGTTAAGGTTCTCACGGACCTTTTTAGGTCAGGACTTCGGACACCAAGTACGGATCAAATTCAGAAGATATCCACACAGTTGAGCTTTTATGGTAAGATTGAGAGTAAGAATGTTTTCTACTGGTTCCAAAACCATAAAGCTAGGGAGAGGCAGAAACGACGTCGTGTCTCCAAGGATGACCACCACAGCTGCTTCCAACTTGATGATCATCATCTTAAACCAGTTGCTCCTACAAAATGTGCGTATGAGATTATTTTACCTCGGCTAATAGCCTAATATAAATTAATGTGATGCGCATTTATCTTCTCAAACACGTATGTATATATGTACTCATATTATTTTTGTGAATTGTGATAAGTTGCTGTATTTGATTACTAGTTCCATGCAAAAAGTTACATTTGATTTTGTTGCTAACTTCATTGATTTTGCTCATTTAATTTGCTGGAGGCTCCCAGACTCAAATTCCATTTAATATATACATGTAAGTGAATGGACTCTGACCGACCTTTTCTTTCTTGTGATGGTTTACAGATTTTGGTGAGATAAATAAAGTTCCATGCGAGCCTGAGAGAGCAATAGAAACCCTTCAACTTTTTCCGTTGAACTCATACCATGAGCCACAGTCAGAGAAGTTGAGGATGTTTGCAAATCATCATGAATACAGTTGCAAGGAGAATAACGCATCATTCGCTTATACAATTGGAAGAGAGATTGATCATGCCCCCTTGGATTTGCGCTTAAGTTTTTTTTAGGCCAGTTGATTATAGTGAATGACATTTCCTCTATGCATATTGTTAATCAATTAATGTTATTAGAAGCATACTAGTTTTTTTAGCTAGGTATAGCATTAAAGAAGCTAAGATAGAAACATAAACCTTTCTTTACAGGGGTAGAAACCGTAGTGATTTTTCAAGTTTAAACTCGGGTACTAACCCCAGGTAATTGTGATTAGTGCATGCATGGATCATAGTAGATTATTATGTAGAAACCCATGAAAGCTCTAGAAATCGGCGAAAAAGCATGGACATTCTATCCTCTCTTTGATCTACTATGATATCATTCTTTTTTAAATTATTCTCTGTGTTTACTCTGTTGGACTGGTTTCGAGTTTCGACTACTTGAGAAATTGGGAATGCGAATTTGCTCCTTCCAAGAAGAGATGTCTGTCTGCCTTTGCAATTAGATATTTACTTTGAGGTACCAAATCTTGGTTTAACTTTGAATTTTACGTGTGTACATGAGACTAGCCGTTGACTAGGCAAACCATGCACATGATGAGTATAAATCATGCACACCAAGGCATTTGATGTCGAAAATCCTCCGTAGGTAATTGGGTAAATCCATGTAAGGTTATTGAAAAATTTGTTGATTACTTATTTTAAAGAAAAGAAGTAATTGGTTTGTACCAAAAACAAAAAAAAAGTTGATGGGAGCACAGCAAGTAACTAAAACTCAAATCCCAAACCTTTTTGTAAAAAAAATTGATGTTTCTTACCTCTCGGTTAAGGTTATGTGAAAGTGGCTATGAGGATTCAATCATGTGTACAAGTCACAAGCAAGTTGACATCCTAACCATTGGGACAATCTTATTCCTTTTCAAAAAAAAAAAAGATTGGGAAATTGAAGCCAAACACATATTTTAAAATGAAGTAAGTGAGAAACTGTTATTTTCAATTAACTTTAATTTCAAAGTTGAAACCCTAATTTGGCTTATTATCATAAATTAGCATATGCCATTCTTTTCGCGCTGCTCCACTAACAAGTGAGATCATATAATGTATGGGACTATTACCGTTGTGGCTTGATATATCGGTTGGCAATAGGGTCGGCGTTTTGATTTCATATGAGTTAAATGCGAAACTTGGTTGGCTCATATAAAAGGAAAATTGTTGAGATTTAATTGTATGAGCTAGTTGTTCAACATTAAAAAGAACTTGTAGTGTTTTTTTAGAAGTAGCTAATGTTGCGGGTGGAAGGAAATACGAGTATTTGAAATTGGGACGTACAACTCCTAAACAGGTTAAGTTTTTAACCATCGGACCAACCTTGTTCCTCATAAGTAGAACATGTTGAATAAAATTGGGTATCAATCACATTTCTAATC
This sequence comes from Corrigiola litoralis, assembly GCA_901111285.1. Classification (NCBI taxonomy): domain Eukaryota; kingdom Viridiplantae; phylum Streptophyta; class Magnoliopsida; order Caryophyllales; family Caryophyllaceae; genus Corrigiola; species Corrigiola litoralis. The sequence continues at coordinate 5,743 of CAAKMY010041475.1, forward strand.
ACTTTCAAGTTTGAATTTAATTGTTGACGAATTGCACCATCACCAACTAATAAGTAGAACATGTATAAAATTGGGTATCAATCACATCGTACAAAATCATGCAGGAGACGAATGAAGTGCATGTAGTAGGAGTATGAATTTCGCTTTTGGGGTTATGTCTACTATTAGTTTGGACTTTCTTTTGGATTGTACCCTGACTCCCCGAGGCAAAGGGAGAGTTACTGAGATAGAAGTTGTAGCATCGTACGATTAAAGAAGGCGAGTACAACCCAAATGGAAGTGGGTCTTACAAAATGGAGCAAGACTTCGACTGCAAACCATGCTATATTGCTATCAACCCAAGCCCATGACTAAAATTGCCCATATCAGAAAAAGCAAGCAGTTTTAAATTTCGGAATATTAGAAACTGTTTTTACTTCATTTTTTTTAGTTGTGAAAAGGAAAATCAATGAACGGGCTAACACAACCAGTTTTTTCGACATTTTTCTCCTTTGATGTCTCTTTAGTATAAGGTTATGTTCGGCAAAACAGACCGATAAGGTAGTTAAAAATTGATAAGGTGATTGAAAACTGATAAGTTATCTGATTAGGCAGCTGAAATTTGAGACCTGATAAAGTAATTGATTTTAATCAAAGTGTTTGGTGCTATTTGTTAAACAAGCAACTGATGTTTGACAAAATGACATAAAAAAATGCTTATATTTAAAAATAATATTAAGAAATAAATGAGTAGACTTATTGTTCGGTAAATAGTCCTAGGGTAAAAATGAAATAGTTTTATGACTAATCCCTTTTTTTATAAGTTAATTGAGTTAGGTAGATTTATAAATAGTACCTTAACAAATTAATGAGAACTCTTTATCAATAACACCATTCATCTCTTTCATGCGCATCAATGCAATATTTTACCCATTAGTAAGTTATGATTAAAATCTTATAGAACGATGAGTAAAATTACTTTTATATAATTATTTTCTTTCAATTTATACTTTAGTTATTGATAGCCATAATATGTTAAATAATGTCAGTAAGCAAATAGTGCTAATTCATGTGACATAGTGAGTTTTTTAGTATCACAAATTATCCAATACTAAATTAAAATCACTAATTTTAACTTAAATTTAGACTATCTCACACAAAACCTTCATTGTATAGTTTCCTGATCATATAGGACGAATATTATTGCTTCTTATAAAAAAATGGATATTATAATATTAAGATAGTTGTTTTCCAATAAACATAAAGAACTTATCTGTAAAAAGTATAAAGTGATATTTATAAGGTACAATACTTTTTACCAAAATGTTCTTCACAAATTACTATAAAAGTAGACCAATTTTATTTACACGCACAATCCATACTATGCTCCTGGTGCTCCCACTTAGATTTCTTGTACCTTTTGTTATTTCTTTTGTATCTTCTCATAAAAGGTAGAAGAAAAACACTAAATGGTACAAGAAATTTAGGATGAGAACACCTAATAATTTGCCTTTTACAGGTTAAGTTTTGTAAAGATCTCAACAAGCCCAAATTGAGTTGTAGATTTATATACCTTTATTGGGATAAGACCCGTTCATTGGGCCGGGCATGGTCAAAATCAAATGTCCCGAACCGGACCGGGTTATGAAGAAAGTTTTGCATGCCAAAGCGGGTCGGTCGGGCTCACGAAAACTTCATACTAATCTTCCAACTTTTTCATAACTTTTATGTTTTGACCCACCATGACCCGTTAGCGGCTGGCCCGTCATTACAAATTGTGGGTCATGACCCACTTTCAAGACGGGTTACGGATCATTAGCGGGGACCCACCGCATAACACATGTTCTACTTTTATAATAAAAATATACGTTCTCACCCAAATTATTATTATTATTTTTTTTGTTAATGATTTTAGAAAACTTGTTAGTCAATACATCGATGGACATATAACACTCCACCTCCACAACCCCCACAACCCCCACCTCTCAAACCACTACAGTACTCCCTTACTCCTCCGTATAGTAGAGCAGATAATATCTGAAGATGGATGTGGCAAAAACGCAGCAGATAATATCGCGGGCAATAGAGAAGGTGGTGGTCCACCCGCTGGTCCTACTCAGCATCGTGGACCACTACAACCGTGTCGCCCGGGACACCCGCAAGCGTGTCGTCGGTGTCCTCCTCGGTAGCACCTTCAAGGGCACCGTCGACGTCACCAACTCCTACGCCGGTACTTTTCCCTCTTTTCCTTTTTATTCCCCGGATCTGTCTCTTTTTACTTTTTATGTCATGGGTATTTATTGTTTTCTTTTTTAGACTGTTTTTTTTTGTGGGTTAGTTTTTTTTTTAAAGTTAGGGTTTTTGGTTGTTGAATGAATATGAAGTAGGGGCATAATTGTAATTAGATTGTGAAATGTTACTTGTTTGTTATTCTAATGCTGATGTTCGTGAGAAATTTAGTAGAATTTTGGTCCAATTTAATGTCTAATTGAATGTATTTGGATAGTTTTCGTCGTAGCTCTTCAGATGGCGGGGGAGTTGGGCGGTTTTAGTTATGCCGATTTTCGTTTCGGCAATCTATGTAGCGTTTGTTTGATTTCTGTGCTTTTAGTTAGGTGTTCAGGTATAGCGGTAACTCTTGGGATAGACCGTATTTAATAAAAGACGGAGCCATGCTCGCCCAATAGATGGATATAAATCTCTGATTTGACATGGACTTGCATGAAGTTTGGATATCTAGCTTGTAATGGTAAAAGTAGGCGGTCTTTTCTAAGAATTTGTGTAGATTTAGAGTGCTTTATTTGTTGTTTAAGGTTTTATTAGCTGGGTTGATTGTGGACCGACTGATCGGTGAGCTTTGTATTTGATAGTTAGGGTTTTTGATTGTTATACAAAATTCAAGTAGGGGCATAATTGTAGTTGTTTTGAGAGGTTACTTGTTTGTTATTCCAGATTGTTTCAGAAATAGTACATAAATACTGATGTTCGTGAGCTGTTTTAGTGGAGTTTCGGTTAGTTTTATGTAGGAAGGCGATGTTGATGTGCAGTTTGGATGTACCTGGATATCTTAGTAGTAGGTCTTAAAATGCATGGGAAGTATGTTGTACTAGTTATGCTGATTTATGATTTGGCAAACTATATAGCTTTTGAAGTTGGCTATTTGTAACGGAAAGTTTGGATTTGAGTTTGTTTGATTGGCGTTCTTCCTTTTCGATTATTTGGTGGATCGAGGAGATTAAATCGATGGTGGCGAAATAGGGTGCATACAACTACCTTTACCCTATGTATGTGAAACAAAAGGTGCATGTTCTCCTGATACTGGTATGATTTGTACCAAGCTTATGCAATATGGCTTGGCTTTTTTTGTGGTTATTAGCTGTCACTGTGTACTGGGTTTTGCTCCATTTGGTGATTATCTTATATAAGAACTTCTTTAGGCATTCTATTATTCTTTAGAAATTGTTTTTTCGAGAATTCTATAGAAATGTCTATTTTTAGTTGGGCAGTTGGGTGGCGTGCTTGTTAATTTTATATACGCTTTATTGGCATATTTGCAAGACTTGTTGGTAGATTAGGGCATAATTTCTGATTTCATCTCAGGATGTGAAGTTTAAGGTACTGAAACTATCTATGGTTTCTCCTTGTATGTTCTTGTATGAGGATATTTCTTCACAATTTTCATTAGATGTAGGATAGTTACTCACTTACTCACTTGTAATAGAATTAATTTCTGAGTTTCTGAGGGGTTTTGATATAGTAATGTCTTTCCTGTATGAGGATCTTATCTGTGGAGTTGTTGAATGATCCAAACTCTGTTGACTCACTTGGATGTATGTTTTTCTATAACATCTGAATTAAAACAATGCAGTGCCCTTTGAGGAAGAAGATAAGGACCCAAGCATATGGTTTCTTGACCACAACTACCATGAATCCATGTTTTCCATGTTTAGGAGAATCAATGGTAACTTATTATTGATGCACATAAATTCCCTGAAGTATTATCTTCTACAGGTGTAATTTGATTTTGATCTCATGTACTGTTTCTCCTTAACCTTGCAGCCAAGGAGCATGTTGTTGGATGGTACAGCACTGGGCCCAAGCTGAAAGAGAATGACCTGGATATCCACAGACTGTTTAACGAGTAAGTTATTTCTTCTTACATGTGGCTGGAATGAGGTTACCTGGTGCTCATCTGCATCTTGCTATATACATTTATCTTTGATTCCACTATCTCATTTCTGTGTCAGGTTTCTTCCTTGACTTGTTCACATGGAAAGCATAAATACTTTAGTTTGGAATTGAAACTGAAAGAGGAGTTTCTAGAAACACTACACCAACTGAGCAGCTAGGCGTTTTAGCTAAGGGTCCTTTAAATGGATGTGGAATAAGCTTTAAAATTCACAGATTCATTTCTAAGCATGTTCAGCTCTTTTCTTTGTCTTTAATGCGTGAAATGTAAGTTGGCGCCCTTAGGATTTAAAGCTTTAGAAGTTGAAAAGGTCTGCTTCTTATATTGTTCCTAGTAGGTACAACTTTATAACACGTTGTTGGAGAATTGAAAGCTGGTACATGAATAAAAGTGCATAGACTGTGCTTGGACGACTTGTTAACTTTATTTAGGCTGTCAACTATAATGCCAACTAGTTGCTTTTACGGTTAGACATGTTGCTTTTATCCTTCTGATTGGTGGCTACTATAATGCCTATTAGTCCTGTATTTCAGCTCTTTTAGACTGCCTTTTAAGTAACGTCTACATGTATATCAATGTAGTCTGGCATGTCCTCCTCCGGGTATTTAGTCGTGAAACTCTGAATCTAGATGATGATCGGTTGCTCTAAATGGTGTGTGTTATTTACAGCTCTAGTCTGTCTTTCTTCTTCTCTTCTCTCTGACAAGCTTTTTCAGGAGTGGAACAACCTTGTTTAAGCGTGGTTTAAAAAGCTACTTAAGTTCACCTTAGTCGTGCAATTTTTTTTTAATATTTTTGGTCGCTCAGTTGACATATTTCTTTACTGGTTGTTAAAGTACACCCCACATATGTATATGAGTGTATCTGCTTATGGGCAGTGTGGTTTCCGGCAAAGCAGGATTCTTGTTGACTGTTGCATGAGGTGAACTTTCGAGATTGGACTTTACCCTTTTGCAAATGTGTGACTGAGCTGAGGTGTCTTCTCTGCGGAAGGGGTGTGGGGTGTGTGGAAGATAGGTATTAGGTACTCCCTCTTCAAAGCATCCCATTCCCTTGAGGGGCTTGAGCTATTGATCTTTCAGAAGTTTAATTTGTTGTGAGATAACATCAAAAAATCTTGTTTCGGATCATGAGCCATTTCTTCGCGTAGGCGCATATAAAGATTCGTTGTTACTAATCACTTTGGAAAAGAGTCTTAGGAAACTTGAAGCTTCATCAATTAATCAACTGTAATGGTCTTTTATTTTTGTACTTTTATTTTGCGAGGTTGCGCTGTGACTTTGTTCTAAAAGTGATAGATGTATGTCATTAAAGTAAGGCAGATTGTGACAAGCATAAATGCTTTCTTGGAAGTTTATGCAGAATATGCATCGAGGTGAAACAACTTTGTATGTGCAGAACCAAATATAAACTTTGGCCATGCTGTTATATTTATTCACCATGCATTCTTTTGTGGATTTTTGGGCATCTTTTCGAATTGTCTCTTTTGGTTTGCATTCACTCTCATAAAGTAGTGAACTTTCTGAACTGAGTGGGTGTTCTTGATCTTGGAAACTAGGACTCCTTACTTTTGAACTTTCCTGTCTAAAAGTTACTATTCTGGCCTTTTTGTTTTCGTAACTGTTCCGGAAGCTTTACATTTGTTTGGGGGTGTTGCAGCTATGTGCCAAATCCAGTCATGGTTATCATTGATGTTCAACCTGAAGAGCTGGGAATACCAACTAAGGCTTATTATGCAGTTGAGGAGGTCAAAGAGGTAGGCTTTATATTACGAATCCTACATTCAGATTAGTTTCTTAAATTTTATTTTGCTCTGAATGTGGATAATTGAAAGTAATTATGTTAGTGGTGGACCTGTGCCCCCCACAGTCTGTGGGGTAGGATTATATGTCAATCTGATTACGACATGTTTATGTGTGTAAGCATCAAAATCTACTGTGCCTTCTATATATATGTACAGCTGAATGTGGAACTTTTAAATAAGCTTTAGGTAAACGAAGACACCAATTACTTGTTTTATGCTTGCAGAATGCTACACAGAAAAGCCAGAAGGTTTTTGTACATGTTCCCTCAGAAATTGCTGCCCATGAAGTGGAGGAAATTGGTACGTTTCTGTTGTTTTCAGTGGACTCGAATGGTTCTCCATTCTGGTCTTATTATCATGTGTCACAGCGGAAGCGTACCGTGGTTTTTTTTTCTTTGCATGGAAGTGTTCTCAATGATGTCATTGTCATAAGCCTATTGTTCACGTACTTTTGGGTTCTACAGGAGTGGAGCACTTGCTTAGAGATGTGAAGGATACCACCATCAGTACTCTGGCAACAGAGGTAATTTTTTTTGAGATTTTGGCTAGTATGTCATACTTTTTTACTTGGTTCAGAGGAGCTGGACTTGGTCATGTGTATTGCATATCACTCATACTTTTGTCTGACAAAAGAATGATCAATAATGCACAGGTGTCGGGAAAACTTGCAGCTCTTAAGGGGCTGGATTCACGTCTCGTAGAGATTAAAAAGTACTTGGATCTTGTAATTGACGGAACGCTCCCACTGAACCATGAAATACTTTACCATTTGCAGGTATGCTTTACTTTTTTTAAGGCTATGATCTTACTCTCTAGTGGCATTTGAGATTTTAACCATTTTAATGATTGCCTATTCACTCTACCCAGAAGGAAACACCATGTTTTAGTTTTTGGTGTCCCAAGTTATTGTCTTTCTCGTATTGCGTATTGGTTTTTGTGGTTTCTTTCAGTGTCAATATAAATATTAATAAAGCAAGTATTGGCACAATTCTGCTATGTAATCTTCCAATTGCATTTCCAAAATTTTGCAATTTGTGCTGTTACCCTGCCGCAATGAGAAATATAATTATGTTAGATTTGTCATTGTGGTAGGCACAGTTTGAAAATTATGCTCAAGTAGCTCAATAATATTTCTAGTAATGGCTAGAGCCTAGAAAGCTTGGTTTTGAACCTTATTGTTAGAATTAACAATTGGATCAAGGTTATTTTAGCATTGAGTACAGCATGTAATTATATGTTGCTATAGTGCTTCCTTTCAAAGTGGTAGATAAGTTGGTGGATTTTATTGTTTGTAGTGCGAATAACTTTATAACTCAAAGTTAAACTCCTTTATGGGTTTGCATAATGACTGAAAAAGATCAATATGGGAGTGGAAAAGTTACTGATTCTGAAAAGTTATTATTATTATTTTTTTTTCTGTGCTGTGTTCTTATTGAGGTTATGGATTATTGAGGTTATGGCGCTTGAAACTTCATTCAAGCAAACCTTGTTAACCTTCTTGTTTACCACCATTGTGAGATATGAAGAAGTCTTTTTTTATCTAACAGTTGGAAGGCATTAGGTCTTGTATGTTGTATCCCATGATTACCTCTTTGGTTTTGTTTAATTGGTGCCGAGGTCGAGATATTTGCAATATAAAAACGGAAAAAGAGGCAATACTGAGATAGGGTTGACTTGCATTGCACCATTACACCATCAATTTTATCCTCCAGAAGTAAAACAGTTTACTAAGGGACTATTCTTTTTGCCTAATAGTTTAACTCTGAAGACACATGTTATTCTGTCTAGAACTCTAGATTGACTTTTTCTACTGTGGGGGCAAACAGTGGAAATTAGAACCCTCTACCTGGCAAGAGAATCTCTACCCATTTTCTTCTTTTTTTCATCAAAAGAACGGATAACTTGGTTGTTTTGCTCTGCCCCTCCTCCTCCCCACAGTTGAGGATCTTAATTGTATGTTTCGTGCCGTCTGTGAGTGAATTTTCATGGACATTGTACTTTCTATGTCAGTTCTTTGTTTGCTCCTTGGTTTGTTTTTTACTTTAGCATTGTTGTTGCTGTCTAATTTCTTCGAGACTTTGCTATTCATGTAGGATGTGTTCAACCTTCTCCCTAATCTGAGCGTACCTGAGTTGATCAAGGCTTTTGCAGGTATGTAGATAAAATTAATTAACTCTTTTGTGAGTTTTGGAGTTGTCTTTGTCTTTATGATGTTAATTGTGTGCTCTTTTCCTTTGCAGTGAAAACAAATGACATGATGCTGGTTATATATTTGTCTTCTCTTATTCGAAGTGTAATTGCTCTCCACAACTTGATTAACAACAAGGTGAGTTGTCAATTTTCATTCTGACCCTTTGAGGATTAAAACTATTGCCTTTACCTTTTTGCTGATTATGGCCTTCTACCCATATGATTATTGAAAATTTTGAACTTTCAGCCAGTTCAGGTTGTTAGTAGTATGGTCATGGTGATATACTTGCATCTTGTCTGGATAATTAATGGTAGAGGGAAGGATAGTGGTGGGAAGAAGTGGACTTTCATTTCTCTCCAAATTTTTTCCAACTTTGAAAGAATTTGCTTCTCTAAAGAGGGATGATAAACAGACCCCTCCTTTTCTCTTCCCTTTCTCAGCCATATATTTCAAATAATAAAAAATGAGTAATTCACTCTCCATTCCCTCCAAGACCCCCCTATGAAAAAGACTGTTAATAAGGTTAGTTAGCCGTACTTACTCGTATGGAACTTTATTAGTTAGACCCTTAAGGCCTTGTTTGGTTCACAGTTTCTTGGGATGGAAATCGGGCTAGAATCCCATACCACTGTTTGGTGTTTAAAATTGTCAAACCCCTCACAACCCCTAAGATTTGTTTCTCAAACCCCTCCCTCCTGTCTTAACGGTGATACCTAAATCTAATAGAAGAAAAAGCCCATCTGACATCTCCATCATCCACCTACTTTACCTCCAAAGAAATTGTCACAATTGAACGAGGAGTAGAAGAAATGGAGACAGATTGAGTAGAGTTTATATTAATTTTGGACGAAGAAAAGGTGTTTGGTCCCGTTGAGAGATAATGGTGTTGCCGCCGAAGAATATGAAGATGTTGAATGACTTGGTGAATTGAGGAAGGAAAGGAGAGAGGAAGAGAGGGATGTGGTCATGTGGAGACTGGAATGCGACTTTTTTTAGAGTATCTCAAAATAGCTTTGAAATGTTTATGTTTCGAATTTGGTGCATCGATGTTCCTTTGTTGAAGATTTGAGCTATGATTTTACAAATATGAAAACTGATTTTGGGATCCCAAGCCTGTTCCTTTTCAACCCCATTCTTGAGTCCAACCCAAGATTATTTTGTGGACCAAATACCTAAAAATTGTTGTGCACATAGTTGACGGTTTGCTAGTTTTGTGCTTGATTGGGAAATGGCCTCTTTCATCTTAAGCTCATATCTTAGGGGACTGATTAAAATCTGGCTCCCTCATATTTGTTTGATGAATTGGTGTTCAATTGCCGCCAGAGCTGGATTGCTTGTAACAGACAGACTTTTTATTTTTTATTTTTTTCTCCAATTGACACTGGTCTGCATCATTTGGAACTGAGGGTTATATTTGGGAATCGGGACTTTGAAGAAGCCTGTGGACATGTAATTTGGGAGACAAGTAAAAAGACTGACTAGAATTGGATAAGCACTGATAATTAGGTTTTCTAAAGAAATATTCTATTAAAAGGAAGATCATCAGAATTCAGAACTTAAAATACAAATTGTGGACCGAAAATTTTGTGTTGCTTACCTTCTAAATACTTCAGTGGTACAGTGAATTTTTGGTTTGAATTATGTCATAAAGTGAGGGTGCATCGTCCTGTTTCATGTGCATGATTTGGCTATTTGCTGTATACATCCTGTTGAGGAGTTTGCGGTGTTTTCCAAATGAATGCCTCTTAGACATTTTTCTGGACACAAAGAAGGCGTAGTCGAATGATTTTATGATGTGGACGCGTAGTCGAATAGCTAGTTGCTGCTTCTTTTCATCTATGCCTATTGTCTCTGGTATTGTTCGTGACGCTTTGCTTGTTGATATTCTGTCATACCAGATGCTTAACAAAGAGCACGAGAAGGCAGAAGACTCAAAACCAGTAGCTGTGCCTGCTGTAGCAGGAAGCTAAATGCGGAGTCATCGCTGGCTTTAGAAGTTAGGGGCAACATTTTAGCATTTAAGCAAACTTGTTTTATCAGTGTTTTTGCATTTGTTACAAATGTGGAATGAAAGTATTGCTTTAATGCCACCAAAGTCTTCCTTGCATTTCCTGGTTGTGACTCGTGAAGGCAGTTGTTAAGAGATGATTATATGATTTACTTTTAAATTCATTTCATTGGACCTAATATCTTCGAAATTGTTGCTGACTCTACAATCATTTTAGTCGTTCCAATGTAATGTTTGAGTTTTGCTCATTGTACTAGGGCTATGTTTGTGGGTGTAATCAACTTTGTAAAGTGATTGGAGTTCTTTTAGTTTAGGTAGAATTGAAATTGGAGGGGAGGATGAAGACTAACATGGAGGGTATAAGTTTGATTACCTCCACTCATGTAATACATAGGTTTTGTTTTTCTTTGACCATTACATGAGGTTTGTACTAAGCTTGTAATGAGGATTGCAACTTCTCTTTCTCTCTCCTCATTTTCCACCATTTTAGGCTAATCAAACGAGCCCTAGATATACATGATTCTTGCAACAGCCCGCCTACAGATTCTTTCTTCTTCTAAAGGTATTTGATTTGAAGTTTGCTAAAATGCTTCGTTAATGGCTATTGGCAAACGAACTAGTTGTGATAGGTTTGAATACCAATAATAATATTGTTGACAAAATAATGATAAAGAAATTAATGTGGCGACAGAAGGATGCTATCTTGATATACGCAGGAAAATAGCGCGGAAAGAGAGGGTGATCGATAATTTAACTGTATTATATTTCAATGCTATAATATATAACTCACATAAAAACCTCGTTTCGAGCCCTAAAATGGAATTGGACGAAAATTGGCAGGAGCCAACCTAGATACATATAATGGAGTATGGACCAAGAAACACGGCAAAAAGTAGCCTAGCATGCTCCATTATTTATTTTCACCTGATTCCATCTCGGGGACGAAATGAGGTTTTTTCTTGGGTTATAGTCCACAAAAACCAGCTTTTTGGTCGATTTTCGGTTTTCATGAAAATGTTACGAAAGTGACCTATCATGCTCCTAGGGCATACTGGAGCGTAACTGTAGCTTAAGGAAAAGCCATTCGTCCTTCTTAATAGATTTACGGTGTGTTTATCGCTCGATTTCGGTATGTGACTAATGGACAAAACCGATGTATTAGACTATGCCTATGCCAATTTCTGCCTTTTTTTTTTCTTCCAGTCATCATTATATGTGTCTAGGATGCCTCCCAATAATTTTCGTCCGATTCTATTTCGGAGCCAAAATGAGGTTTTTTTGTGGGTTATAGACTTATAGTCCACAAAAAACGGCTTTTTTGGTCGATTTTTGGTTTTCATGAAAATGTTATGTAAGTGACCGCACATGATACTAAGGTATAATGCAGCATAATTGCAGCATATTGCGACGCCATTCCTCTTTCTTTATAGATGTACGGTGTGTTTGTCGCTCGATTCGGTATGTGAATAATGGACAAAACCGATGGTTTGGGCTATGCCTAGGCTACTTTTTTGCCAATTTTCTTGGTCCATTCTTCATTAT
>CAAKMY010041476.1:0-14935 GCA_901111285.1 Corrigiola litoralis
CCCCCCCCACCACCACCACCAACACACACACAGAGAGAGAAAGAGAGAGCAGACTTACTAGATGCCCCTTGAATGATTGGACCTTGCACATTATGCTTGGGGTGATGGTATTTGCAAGAATCTCCATATGGACAAAAACCCTTGAAAATCAAAGTAAAAACACTCAAATGGATGCAAAACCGATTCCATACTAAAGGAAATTCAGAAAAACAGACACCACTTTTGCCATTGTATTCAACATAATCCAAGATAAAGGGGAGCAAGTCATCCAACAAAATCTAAAGCGTGACATAGCTCCCTTCCCAACAACTTCCCTTGCCCTTGTGTAAGAGTGAATTCTATTAATAGAACATTGGCAACTCAAATGGAGCAGAAGAATGCTCAATTAAATGGCCTGTTTGGACTTTGGATACATGTATTTCAAATTGAATCTTTTACATTATTAGGGAAAACAGACGTAGAGTATCCCAAGTAACTTCCATGAACCTATGGGGACTCGGTAAGTAATAAACCTCTCTATTAAAGCAGCAGAACTTGGCAGGACGTAACATTTTAGCATTTCTAACCAAACAACTACCCAGCTTCTCAATTCCTCAGTGTTCTCATATGTTCCAAACGAGCACAGAGCACTATAATAGTATGTACCTAAAAGCTACAACCTCCAATACTTAACCAGAGAACATCTTGCCCTAACACATTTCCAGAAGGGAACCAAAATTCGAATCTATGACAACGAGTATTAACAAAAGGGAGTGTCAATAAGCAATTTCTTTTCACTGTTGAATGTCCAATTAACATTATATCTCTCGAACGCCATACCTCAAAGTACGGCCGTAGCCAAATGTGGAACTAATATATATTAAATTGTTGTGGACATGAAGGATGCTAGGATTTTACCTATCGGACTACATAAAGTGATCAAGTTGAACCTAGTAATAATTATTTCACCTATTTCGCGACATAGCGAGTTCATTTCCCTGTCGTACCAGTACCCTTAAATTTTACAATTCTAGTTCCCTCGTCCCCGTACAGTACTTGTTTCAGTTCCCGAAACCGTCTCCATGCAACATAGAATGAACTCCAATTATAAAAGAAAAGTATTAACAAATGCCTAATCAATATCAACACAACCTTTCCACCGCCTCACGAAAATTCAATGACACATATAAAGACACTCATTGATTCCAATTAAACATCATAATTCCAGCAATACAAGCTTATATACTAGCTAAATAACGCAAAAAATTCAACATACAGCAATAATTAAAATACAATTAGAAAAAAAATCAACACAACCTTTCCACCGCCTCACAGAAATTCAATGACAAATATAAAAACACTCATTGATTCCAATTAAACATCATAATTCCAGCAACACAAGCTTATATACTAGCTAAATAATGCAAAAAAATTCAACATACAGTAATAATTAAATTACATTCAAAAAAATGAAGAGTGAGAACTACCGTCTGAATAAACCGGTTACAGACGCCTTTGCCGAAATTAGTTTGCGCGGGTACATTAACCTGATTAATATGATCTGCATTTCAGAAAAAATGCAAAAATTAAAACTATTTTTAGGTTTACAAGTAAAAAAAAAAAAAAGTAAAAATGTGAAAAAAAAATTTACCTGAGTGAGAATCGTACCAAAGTTTACGGTTCCGGTGATGCTGAATACCTTGAAGATGACGCTTCCTTGCTGCAAGAGTGTCCTTGAATTCCTTGTCGCAGTAATCGCAGTAGTATTTCCCTACCGTCATTTTTCGGCGAGGGAACAAAGTTTAGTCCAGATTCGAGCCGAGTGGGATCCTAACGATTATTGAAGTTGTTAATCATGCAGTTAATTTGGGCCGATGTTATTAGGCATTTTTTCAAAATGGCGTGAGAACCCGCAACCGTAACGTTTGGTGTAAAAATAGGTGATTTTATTATTGTTCTTGTTTAGTAGAGTAGCTAATGCTCATACGATTCCAATCTTAATTATTAAGTCAACCTTGCTCCTTTGTTGAAGATAGTTGACATAAGCAAGGATTGGGGATGTTCGTCAACAATGATATGCTCATAATTACAAATTAAAATTGGCTTTTTGCACCGAAACAAAAAAATTAAATTGGCTTTAATATTGCATAACTACATCTTATAAATGTATACATCTCCGAAATAAAATTGTGTAATAGTAGACATTCATTAGAAGGACGGGTAGATAGAAAACACTATCATCATCCACTTTATCTATAAAATTTGGAGTATGGTAAAGCTATGATTAAATGAGCTTAATTTGTTACTAAACCAGCGCGATACAAATTGAAAGGATTCAACATGATATTATTTTCTCCACTTTTGGTGTCGGTTCCATTAGGAGAATACTTCGTCATCAGCTCCTAATCATTGATTTAATTGTAAGCAATACCAAAGGAAAGGCCAATATTAATTTTTAGCTCCTATGTTCACATACAGACATACTGCAACATTTGTTGATGCTTAAGAGCGCACAACTTCGACGATTTAGATTACTTTAGCAGTGCAGGCTGGCAGAACTTTCGGGTGGATTCGGCTTCGGCCGGACTGTGTTAGTCTGTATGGCGTTGCAATGAACAGAGGCCACAAATTGCCACAGTCCATGCACTGTCCTGACTGAAAACAAAAGTTCACAAAATGTTTGAGATTACAGTCATTACACTGTCAAAAGTTTTTTAGCCTCTGCATATCATCAGCCCTTGTCTCTACTGCATATCATGGTATCATCTACGGTGTACTTACATATCATTACCCTTTACACAACTGATTAAAAGCTAATCATGTCATAAGAACTTAGGTTAAGTGTAATAAGGCAGCCTCTAGGAAATGAGCACTAAAATTTTTTCAATGACATCAAGCTCTGAATAGACTTCGCTGCTGCATAGCACACTAAAAACTGGTGGCGACGTCCAATCCTCTTCACAGTTGTCAGAGCCAAATTATACTGATATAATCCCCTCCAAAGCCAAAAAATTAGTACTTCACCATTTTGGATGTACAGGGGGTAGATTTCCGAATTAATATCCGAAGACTCCCTGAAAAGAAGAGGATCTTTGTAAAACCTCCAATCAAACTTAACCTTATATGCCAAACACCAACCAAAGTCGCAGCCAATGTCTCCCTTTGAAACAAAGATGAGTATTTCTGGAACGCTTGTGATACTACATAATAAGTTCCCATTCATCTCTAGGACATGCATATGAGATGGTTCGGAGCCCCCAAATTCCGGGCTAGGGATCATCCCAAACTCTTCCTTTTCAATGTCAAATGATATAATCCACGCTAGTTGACCTGCAAAAATAGACTCTTCCAAGCTATGAAATCAATTAGCTCCATCTCAAATCAATTAGCTATGAAATCAATTAGCTCCATCTCAAATCAACGGAAAATTACTTGAACCATGCTTTTATTTTCTCAGCATCTCAACCTGATCAAACAAAGAATTACGACATTAAACGTAGCAATTATCACAAAATCACAAGCAAAAAACTACTAACACAGTTATGACCTTTCCGAGAAAACTTTAGGTTGGCCATCACCCTATATTGATAAACTGTCGAGCTAGACAGCGGAAAAAATAGAGTTCAGTAAAACTAGCATTTGAGTTATAAATACATACTACATAACATTAGTGTCTGAAATATGATTAGACATATATGTACACTCAACATTCAACAACAACCACAACATCATCATCATCATTACCCCAATTACACCAAAGAGGCCCCACCCTTACCCTCGCATTGCATAGAGGTTGTTTCCAATTGACCCTTGAACCGAATTGCGCCAATCATATGCTACATCACAATACAAAGAAGCGCAAAGGCTTATATGAGGCTTTCAATTTAGTCCATATATTCCGGAACCAAAGAATAATGTGATATTAGTCTAATAACTCTACCTAAGTTAATTAATTCCTAGTTTCCCCACACTTTCCTACTGTAATTCGTTTTAAATCACTTCATCATACTTTGTAATTGTATTTGACATCTTAAGTTGCACTACTTTGTGAGTTTGTAGAGTGAAAAAATATAAGTTTCAACCCAAAAATCAATCAGCGTGTTAAAGTATAGCGCTATGCTTCAGACCCATATGATTAAACCCTTCAAGAAAATTACCCACAAGTCCACAACTATATTTATTCTAACAAGTAACAGAAACAATTATAAACCAAGAAAAAAGAACTACTAGCAGGAATTAGAGTATTAAGAGCAGTACAAATTCAACAAAAATGATTTACCAACGGATTAGTGATTATTACTGTTGGTGGACTTATTTGGGTAACTAAGGTCTGTAGCTGTAGACTGGCATTGACGGTTTTGTCTTATGGTAACACCATCTTACTATATCTGGTGTTATCTCCATTCTTTTGTCATTAGCTAGCTCACTACTAATAAGCTCCTACATTTCATCCAAAAAAAAAAAAAAAAATTCACTTTGGTGGCCATTCTGTATATAATGTCTGAAGATGATTAAAATATGTGTGCAGATTATTGAATATGGTTTGTTATGAACTTGTCTTTCATTTATGTAATCCTTAATAGTTATATATAGTAATTATTATCATATGTACCTACCAGTTACCACCGACGAAAAAAATTAAAATTAAGATATGCTTATGAGGCACCAGCTCCCACTAGTACGATTTTGATTGTTTGATGTGCCTAGATTATATAATAATGCTAACTCCCAACCATGTTAATGTGCATCGTTTATTTCAACTCTACCCATTAACAGTCATCTTCATTAACATTTTCTTCAGCAAAAAAATCTTCCTCTCTTCTACACTCAATCTACGCACTTCATTTGATCTTTGGTTGCTTGGGTTCTTCTCTAAAATGGCCATGGAGACATCTAAGCATGAGCGACAAGAAGACACATTTAGTTTCATAACTGAACTGCCAAGAGTGATGCCAAGGGGGAGGGAGGAACTTGTCAACTGGAAAGGCTTTTGGGTAATGCCCGAGATCATAAGAGCTGCCATGTGCATTGAAGCACAGTTTGAGCCTCTTCCTACTGATATTATCCTGGTTTCTTTCCCTAAAACTGGCACAACATGGCTCAAGGCTCTTACCATTACACTCCTAGAGTACCACAAATCGAAGCAGGATTCAGACTTACAAGTCGATGATCCATTGCTAACCAAGAATCCACACCAACTGGTTCCCTTCCTGGAACTGGAGTGTTTCGGAGAACACACATCCTTCGACATCAGTAAAATGTCTACCCCAAGAGTTTTCAACACTCATCTTCCCTACTCAATGCTGCCAGATAATATCAAGAATTCGCACTGCAACTTGGTATACATCAGTCGTAATCCAATGGACACCTTCGTTTCTAACTGGCACTTCTTCCACAAGAACCGCAATACTGGTGTCACTATACATGAAGCATTTGAGCGCTTTTGCCAAGGTGTTACCGAAGCAGGTCCGTACTTCGACCACGTCTTGGAATATTGGAAGGTATCCAATGAGAAAGAGGGAATGTTTTTTCTTACTTATGAGGAGTTGAAGAAAGATCCCTACAAGCATGTCAAGGCACTTGCTGAATTTTTAGGATGCTCACTCAATCCGGATGAGATTGAGCAGGTTGTGTGGAAGTGCAGTCATGATAGGCTGAGTAACTTGGAGGTGAATAAAGACACCTCAGTTGTTCACTGGGCAGGTTGGGATTTCAGGTCCTACTTCCGCCGGGGTATTGTTGGTGATTCAAAAAACTATTTGACGCCTGATATGGTGGAAGAGCTCGGAAAGATAGCAAGACAAAAATGGGCAGGATCTGGCCTCAAGTTCCAGGCAGTGGATGAGATAATGGGCTCATCTGAATGATGGCGATCCATACTCAGTTGTATCATCTGCAAAACCACTATCTTGTGCAGCAACTGCAAATAAACTTCTCTGCTTTAGAAGGGAGATGAATTATTCGTCTTTGGAAATGAAAAGAGTGTATAAAGTTGCAATTACTAAAGCCACATTATTGCAAATACAGAAGCAACATATATGCTAGCAATGGCTAATGGTCACCAGCGGAAAATCTAGCTCCAAGTTAGCCAATTTATCTGTACATCGGCTAGCTTCTCTGTGAACATGCTCCAACTTGTGACTATTACCGATATAATCAAAAATCTTCTGCACTCATATTTGCCATAAGTATTATTGCTACTCGCACCAAAGATCTTCTGCATTCTTTCATTTATAGTTTATGTTGTTTTTAGGGGAAACAAAAAAATACATTAATAACTTAAAACAAGGTTACAAGTATGCTTGACATCCAAGAAGCTGGGACAATACACAGAAATAAATAAATCCCATCTCAGAAAGCCATAAGGCAGCTCTGTAAATCACACTCATAAGCATTAAGCAAACTTGGCATACTTTAGAAGCTTTAGCAATTTCATCAAAGATATAAGCCAGCACATGATCTCGTTGAAGGTCTGGGTTAATTAGCATTGTGCTAGCCAAAGCTCCGAATTATTCAGCATATCCTTGATAGACAGACATCCATTTCCAACTCCATGAATCACTTCTCCAAGCCAATCGGCAAACCTTCCTTGATTGCAAGCAGTTATGGTTTTAAGGTGAGATTCAGGTTTGAAGCAAACGTGCAAGCAACAAAGCCAATGGATACGCCATCAGAATTTGAAATAGCGATTAAGAGTAGTAACTGCACAATTTTAACAGCTTAGATGTTCAAGGGCACATATCACCTACAAAATACGTCTGTACGCGACTTGTTGAGATTGTATATCCTTCACTCTTTTTAGTTTTTTAACGTGGAACTATATGAGTCGGCGTGCTTTTTTTCTGCTTCAACAAATGAAGAAATGTCTAACCATCTACGAGTCTTGTAGTTGACAGAGAGATATTCTGAGGCATAGAACTGTTCATTGTGCCATCCTGGATGATTGACTCAATCGCGTGCTAATTATCTTAACTCGCACCACAGGCTCATAGTGAATTTATGTTTTCGAATACATGAACAGCATCATGAATAGAGAAGCGAGAGTAATAAATGAGAGTACGAGACTACACAACAGACACATCACTACCAAATAAGATCGACTGTTACTTTCTGTGATGTGTTACAACCAGTTAGATAGATATATAGAAATCAAAGATAACAGGGGATAACCACATTCAGGTCTTAGGCAGGACTTTCAAATCTTCATTTCTCTCTAACAACTGCTTTTACAACATAGGAACGATAAATAAGCGTAAGACAGATGGAGCATCAGAACACATATCATTTAGAAAAAGGGTGACAAATACTCATAGATCTTTCAGACACAGATCTTTCACAACTGCAACGTTCTTTCCTCTTGATAATCTCATCATAATAAATTTCACAATCCGAGGAATGGACATTGCTTTCTTGCGTGTTCAGGAATCAATCTGACAACTGTTTCAGGTGGCACTCCCTTCAACTCTGTACAGAAGGCAGAAAACTTAGTCCAGTTCCTAATTCTATGCCGAATAATTGCACAAAAGCAGTCTTCTTTCAACATTCCTTACCATGAGCCTTGAAGTTAAATAACGGTGGAAGGAAGCGTCCATTTGGCAAGCGAGTGTTTGGGTCTCTTAGCTCCTCAAAAAAGGGATGAGTCAGGGCATCCAACTGAAATTGCAATCGAAAAACATCTCAGAATGATGTATCATGGACAATTTGGGGATTTAGAAAGCTTACAACCATTGAGACCAATTTTAGGCAACTTTCTGCCAGATTTGAAATACATATAAGGTACTTTTTAAAGTATACGGTTCTAAGCTACAATACTAAGATCAGTTCCATTAGCATTTATCTAATAAAAGAGAGCCATCCTACTCCCAGACGTTCCCTCCCATGAGATGTAGCCGCAGCCAAGAGACAACGAGGATTCAAACAATATTATAAAGAGCTCTCAAGAACATCATTCTAAGAAGCATGACTTCCATGAGGACACTACTTATGCGGAAAGAGAAATGCCGAGCTCAAACAATATAAACTATCAGATATGGCAACTTACAGCTGAGCACCGCAAGTTAGGAGAGTACTGCAATAGCCTAGAAACCAAATCAGTAGCCTCAGGAGGCATGCGTTTGTGAAAAATCTGGGTCAAAGAGAACAGTCAATATAGCTAAAGAGGAGCAAAAAGGAAACAAATCTTTCCACTAAAATACACATGCATTTTACCTTGTGCCATGGATGAGCTTTAATCTGGGGAAACTTGAATTCTGTGTAGTTAGGATTCATGCATTTGATTTCCTCTCTTGTTGGTGTGCCCAAAACCTGAGGAAATTTGCCAGGCATTGTTAGCCAGTATCAAATGACTCAACTCATGAGGAACCCAAGACGAGAAGACCAACTTCTCGAAATAACAGGCATTGTTAGCCAGTATCATTTTCCCTACAGACACGCATCCCATAACAACACACCCTCCCCCATCCCACACCCACCACAAACAGAAACAGACAAGTGTGCACAAGCTTCTCACTAGGTACTACGTTGACTTTGCAACTACACCAGTAATGCGAGCATAAGTTAAAGCTGATAATAGCATGTTACTATTACTGGTGGTGCAACCTAGATGTTGAAAAATTACACCTGATGGATAAGAACACCGCACAAAAAAAAAAAAAGGCTGAATACCCAGCCAAAAAGCTAAAGAGTAAGACCCGAGGCTTTCAGATCTGCTTCAAAAGCATTTTACTCAGTCGGGCTATCCAGCAGGATAACAAAGACGTGTGTGAATATTTACCTAACAAGCAGAACTTAAAATGGGCAACACAAATTTGACGACAACAAGCACAAACACCCATGTCATTGCAATTAATGTTACAGCACCGTTGCCTATGATAAAAACATTTAAAAAACTGATTGTTACCTTTATTATCTCTACAAGCTGATCGACTCCACTCTCCCCGGGAAATAGCGGCTGAAAGCACCAAAAGTGGCATTACTACATAAACAAACAGGCGAGCATGAAAAAAACAGATAACTCAATAGATTAATAAACTACCTGCCCAAGAAGTAGCTCTGCAAGCACACAGCCGGCAGACCAGATGTCAATAGCTGTGGTGTACTCGGTAGCTCCAAATATTAGCTCTGGTGCTCTATAGTACCTAGAGCAGATGTAAGATATATTGGGCTCGCCTTTTACCTGCAGAATTGGAAAAAAATAGATTGTTCAAAGACCATAAGGTAGATGCCATAGATCACCAAAGCACAACAAAAATCAAATACAATATCCAACGTACCAAGACTTTTGCACTTCCAAAGTCGCAAAGTTTAAGCTGGTGGGTGTGAGGATTTACCTGCAAAAATTTACCAGATATGCATGTTAACAAATATAAGAGTAGATTGTCACATATGCTAACAATGACATGCCATCAACTCCGGTTATTTCATCAAACACCACCGACTATTTGGTATCTAGAAAACATACAAGCATTGGAAGGCCTGGGCTACTGACAAGCACTAGGGCATGATTACCAAGACTACAGGCAGGTTTTGGGAACAACTACTCTACAAAGCCATAAAAAAGATTTAAAAAAAGATGCCATTATGCTCAGCAGGTCAACCTCAGTAAACTTAACGGATAAAAGAAAACGCGGCTAGCAGAATTACCAGAAGATTTTGAGGTTTGATATCACGATGACATACACCAATGGAACGATGGATGTATGACAAAGCTCTGAAAATCTGTATGTCACAATTAATCGCAATCAGTTATGGTCTATGTATGAAAGGTGGCGCGGCAAGGACAAAAGAAAAGAACAAGAAGCAGGGAAGGTATTTATAGCCACTGATCTGGTACCTGGTATGTGTACAATTTTACATAAATCAGAGGCATCCTCTGGCTCATCTTGTTATAATGCTTAATCACTCGATGAACTGTTTCTGGGACATATTCAAGCACTAAATTGAGGTAGAGTTCATCCTTATCCGTCGTGGAAAAGAAGCAATGTTTCAAGGACACAACGTTTGGGTGGTCAAGAAGACGCATTGTCTGCAGTTCCCGGTTTTTGTACCTCTTGTCCTGAAGGACCTTCTTTATGGCAACAGTTTCCCCAGTTTCTAAGCATTTGGCCTAAACAAATATGAGAGCATGAGTTAGCACAAAAACTAACAAGTTGGACAGAAAATATTGTCTCATCAGTCCTTAGGAAAAAAAATTCTACCTGGAACACAACTCCAAAGGATCCATGTCCAACCACACGCTCTGCCATGTAGCTAATAGTCTGAATTACATCCAAAATAAAGGGTATAATATAAGTAGTTAGCTCCTGTGCTTGTGATGCAATAGTGCACATATTGGCATAGTAACATTGCACTCTACCTGCTTTGGCTGGCCATTCCTGCCACCGATTGTCGTCACTATTATATGCCCGGTTTCAGTACCATTTCCATCAACAACTGCCGTTTCCATGTCCTGGAAATCATAACAACTCGTCAATAACTAACAACCGTCAAACATCATACAGTGAGAAGCAAAACGATAGCCACAAGGCTATAGGAAGCATCACTCACCTTGTCATCTCTGATTTTCATGTCACTCATCTCCTCAGGAAGCCTATCCATGCCGTGGCCACTAGATTCCCTAATACCCACCGTAGGCGCCACGCCTACTGAAGCCATTTGTTCAAGGTGGTCTTCTAACTCAATCACTCATTCATCTAATGAAACCAAGAGCATAATAATCAGCATAACAACCGCCTTTCGACCCAGGATCACCCTAACTATTTCCTAAAGAAGCAAAGCAATCTACACCTTCAAAGCCTAAAAATCTATTTGATGCATCAAATATGATCAAGAATAGTTTCCACTCATACACATTAACAAAAGATAAATACTTGCACATACAAAATGAAATGAATTCACATTCCTTCACTAAACTTGCATATTATCAGCTCATAAACATGTTCATTACACAAATTAACAAAATACAAGCATAAAGATTCCAACTTTTTCACAAACACTAATGTCCCTACTCAAAATATATCTTAAACCTATACTAACAGCTCCTAAAACCAACACAAACTAATTACTTTATATTCACATAAACCTTCTCAAGCCTAACCAAACAAAAAAAGAACAAAGATCAAACCTTTTTAGTATTTAGCTGGATTAATCAAAAATTCCAACCTAAAATCCATAAAAGAGAACACAAAATAACACAAACATGAAGATTAAAAAGACAAAATGACATAAAAAAATAAATTCTAGACAACAAAAAAAATGGAAAAAATCTAAAATCAAAAAAGCACCTAAAAAAACAAAAACCCAGAAAAGCAAGCCCTACCCAGATCCAAACACAGCACAAAAACCCTAGAAATGAGGAAAAAACAAACAAAGATGAAAAAAACAAAATTGTGCATCAAAATGAGCCCAACAAAAAGCATAACATACCGATCAAATGTGAGTAAATGGGGGTGATAAATATATGAAAAAAGAGGAGATTAAAAGGTGAGTAAGGAAGAAAAGAAGAGAGATCAAATGAGGAGAGAGAAAGTGGAGAGAGAAAAGGGAGATAGATCCATAGACAGAGGAGAGAGAGATAAAGAGTTTTATGTTTTTGTGTTTATTTTTGTTCTTGATTTATTTCTTTTATGTTTCTTTTTTGTTTCAAATGTTTTTATTGTTATTATGCTTTTTTATGTTTGACAGTCAAAGATGATTCCCCTTATTTTTGGATACATATTTGAAAGGCAAAAACTTCAATGAGACGGGTGAGACGAAAATGAAAAGACTCATCTACTCTTTTATTAAAGTACTTGAAATATTCAAACCAATCCTCCCTCCCAAACCCCAACTTCCCCTCCTCCACTGGCAGCCGCAGGCCACCCATGACGTCGGTGTTGACCACCGACCACCGGCATTGACCGACGCCGCCGACGTCATTTCCCAACGAGAACACTCATTCCCGACGAGAACAAATATGTAGAACTCACTGGATCAAAGTTAGTAGAAAAATATGCATATATGTGTAAACTTTGAAAAATTTAGACATATATAAGCATTTTGGATCAAGTGCATGGGGTTCTTTTCGTTTAGTTTGGTCTACGTTTTCAAAGGACTAATATTATAACTGTAGTTTTTTTTTTTTATCTAGAATATGCTCACAAAGTCGCTAATAAAAATAGAACCCCTAATCTCATGATTGGAACAAAAGAGCTCTAACCACTTGAGATAGTTCTTTTGTGCTAGTTTTATAATTATGAGGGTTAACTAAACTATAAATCTAATCATGTAGTGATTTAGTGCTTAAATGTAGAATGGAGGAACGAGATGCAAGAATATGCATTCACCAAGAAAGAATTTTATGCATGGTAGTCCTTGCCACTAAAAGGGAAATAACAAAAGAAAAATGGAGATGTGGTATGTTTGGCGAAACTGATTGAAAAAATATTTGATATTTGGAGAGGTAACTGAAATTTTTTGTAAGGTGACTGTAAATTTTTTCTTTTAGGTTATTCATGTAGCTGTTTTTTCTATTAGCCTAAATGTGTTTTGGGTTGTGTCATAAAACAACCTCAAAAATTAAGGTGACTAAAACATTGGTCAAATAAGATTGATTAGTTAAATAATGTGACTAAAATGGCTTATCCTACACTCCATAGTATAGGAAAATGATTTCTACACTCCTCCCGTTGATTAAAAATTACACAAAAATATACTACGTATGCTTTTACATGGGAAAGGTTAGTGGGAGGTAAAAAAAACATTAGAATGTAAAAATCTGTACCCCATAGGATAAATAGTCATTTACAATGTGCTTGATTGTGTAAACAGTGAAGTACATTTTTCCTCTTTAGACAAGTAATCAAGTATATTAGTAATTGGTTTGATTGGTTAATGCCGAAATTCAGTTGTCGTTAGTAGTAGTAGTTATCTCTTTTTTCCTTGACCGTTCAAAGTTCTGAAGAAATTTATCTGATTGTTCATTGATTGAAATTTTGATAATAATTAATCCAGAAAGTCAGTGGGGAAGTTTTTCTAGTTTGTGGATGGGAAACGCTTGGCGCCAATGCCATGATGATGACCATTGAGAATCTGAGATGGGTAGTTGGGTACCCACATTCTCGTCTCCACAAAGGCTACCAAGAAAAAAGGCTACTATAATCTTTTTAATTTTGCTCTATGTTTCTTCTTTATTATCCTATTGATAACATAAAAAATTAAGATAGTTAAAATAAATGTTGTGGTTTAGGATCAAACTGACGTATTTATAAGATTAGATTAAGTTCACCAGAAAAAAAAAAAATTATTAGATTTTTCTTTTTTTTGATGACAAAGCTAGATTACATGTTTCAATGTTTGACTCTTATTATTTTATAAACATTACATACAAATTACAGTGTCAAAATTTTGGGGAAAATATAAGGGGCAAGACTAGATCCCGTAAATTCTAACATAGCCCATAACTACTTATTTTTAGATAGTTTCTTTGACAATTAAATGAAAAATTGGGACAAAAACGTAATTTTACGCTGCCCTTTTTCTCCATTCTTAACAGTCCCCTTCATTTTGTGCTATAGATCGAGCATCAATTTTGGCTACTCTTGGAATTAAATTAGAGTCTTTGCTTGAATCCTAAGCCACTAGTTTTTACTAAAATTTAAAAACCACTAGGGCAACATGGTCAATATTAAAACTTAAAAACAATTTGTATAAGTTTATGAAAGGTTAGCAAGGGATTGATCCCGGTGACAAAAGAACATAGTTTATATTGAAAGACAATCTAATTTCAAGTTAAATTAAAAGTGGTCATTATTGAGTTTAAATTGATCACTATTAGACTTAAAATGCACTTTAAGACAAACGGAGACCAGTATAAACCCGTCTAATTGACATAAAATTAGATCTTATAAGAAATTAGCTGAAGAAGCAAAATCTGTCTCTGATTACATAAACTTTGTAACTCAAACTCTATAAGGCCAAGGGAAGGAAAAAAAATAAATCAAAAATTTACTTCTATAAATACCTTCCACGTTCTTAATTTATTCCATTTTGTTTTGATTGTAAATGAGTTTTTCACACAAATTTTATACGTAGTTTAGAAAGCATTTGAAACCTATCTATTGTATTTATTACTACCAACAATAATAGAAAAAATAGTTACGGTAATTAAAAATAATACCCCTTTAGCTACTCTAGGTACTTTTGGTTTAATTTGGTCAATTGAACTACTTTCATTTAATTTAATTCAACCAATTCTTGTCAAAAAAAAAAAATTGACATGCGAACATATACCATGAAAAGAATAATACTATTAATAATAACGAGAAGAAAGTCTGAGATATGATGAGTGTAAAATTTACATGTTTGGTTATATCCTGCCTTCATGCATTCTTATATTTAACTGGGGGACAAGGTAAGTGTGATATAATCATTTTGCATAAGCTTTTTATGAAAAAAAATCAAGATCGCAGAAGATTGTGATATTAATAATTATTACTCATATGACTTTACGAGATTAAACTATGGGTCCCGGATGCCCCTTTTATATATATATTTTTTAGAATAGGTAATATGGTATCATGATCTCCTTTTCGTTTTTTAGTCTTTCCCCACCATATAATGTTGCAAGTTTGAATTCGGGTATTATCTCGTAGCCGTACGTAGGAAAAAACAATTTTGGTGAGATTTTGGATCATTGTAGAAATTGTAATATTTAAGATTTTCTATGTCATATGACGGCTATATTTGTAAAACTAGCCGAAAAAGTATGTGAAACGGAAAATATACAAAAAATAGAAAGCAACTTTGATGTTACTTTTCTAACAATATAGTGTTTCATTTCAATTAGCTTAAAATAAATGTCAACTACCTTTGCCAAGCTACTTGAAATGTCAAGGCAAATCAAATTTGGTCAGATTAATTAGACAGTCCTAGTTTCATTTTCTAGGTATAACCAAAGTTGTTTGGTTATGCATGAATG
>CAAKMY010041480.1:0-17217 GCA_901111285.1 Corrigiola litoralis
TGAAACTTTAATAAATATGTTGCTATTTAAATAGGCTATGACACGTGGCATGCAACTATTGGGTGGAAACATCCCACGTGGCATGCCACATGTCCACCTATTGGTTCCATACCCACCTTTTTATATATATAAGATACGTATTATGTTTGGAAGAATGTTAAAATTAGGGATTATACTCAGTAAAATTTCCATAATATAATGACAATAGAAAATATACACTTATTTTCCAAACCAATAAAATTTATTCAATTATAGAATTATTAGTTAACATGTAAATTAATTTTTTCATTGAGTTATCTTTAACTATTAATCATTAATCATTAATCAACAATAATCAATAGCCAATTATATATATTATTTTATAGTAGAAATATTATCTTACCTATAGACCCACTCTATATATTCTATATCATCAGTCATCAACTTTGAGGATGAAAATTTCTCCCTTTTATAACGAACCCACTAGTTTTCGGCCCGTACGACGCACTAACATTGGATAAATTGTTTACTTGTTGAGGTGCTAAAATAGATTTCCTTCCTTCTTTTTAAAAAAAGGTACGGAAGTTGATATTTACATTTGGAGGAGCTAATGCTGAAGGGAAAATGAGACAAGAGTATTCTAACTTGGGACAACCCACATGCAAGTTTAACTCTTAACCATTAGGCCAATCATGGTCATTAAATATTAAGCTTTTGTGAAAGATATTTTTGCACCACCTCATCAACCTTGGCGACCCAACCAACCACCGCCGACGATCTAGCCCCCTCACCCCCACTCCACGTTGCTACCCCATCCCGCAAGCACCTCTTGCACAACTTCTACCAAAGAGCATAACCCCCATGCATACCCCAAATGTTAGACTCACTCAAAACAGTGCATCCTCCATCTTCACACCACCATAACAACCTCCACAAACACCTCCCATCCCCACGATCCTCGCTCACCCCAGCACCGCCCGAAAAATCCCTCCCTCACCCACTTACCACTACAACAGCCCCCAAACCCATCTCAAAAGCATGAAGCAAAGCAAACAAACAACTTCCCCCCAACCACGTCTCACCATCAACAACAACGAGCCCCTAGCCCAACTACCCTTCCCCCATCCCATCACCACCCGAACAAACCGAAAACCACTAAACTGCGATTTCCTAATTAACCCCACCCATCACCTTAGCACCACCGTTAAAAGCGAAGAGAAAAACACATGAGAAGAAAGGTCAAGATGGCGGTGGCCGAACGTTGGGACATGGGGGCGTGGTAACATCAGATCTGGTTCAGAAACAGAGAGAGAGACAGAGAGAGGAGAGGAGAGGAGATAAGATAAAAAGGAAGGACATCCTTTGTATCGCAAGGGATTGGTTAACTGGAGAAAGTGGTCCAATGGTGAGGAATAAGAAAGAGAGAATAGAGGGACAAACTTCAAAAGCATTGAACAAGCAACATCCTTTTGTGTATCCACATACTAGAACTTTATTTTTTTATTTTTTGAAAGACACTAGAACTTACTTATCACACGTGTTTTTAAGCAAGTTATTTCATTTGTGAAAAGAACGATTGTTTGAACCCAATTGTGCGCAACAAATTATCTCGTCGGAGCTTCCTATTGATGTTGAGGAGGATTTTTTGCTCTGGAGATATACGAAGTCAGGTATTTATAATGTTAAATCCGGTTATTATTATCTTATGCAATCTGGTGTGCAGACGGATGTCCCGGATCAGAATTTTTGGAAGAAATTATGGGCGTCGTCTTTATTCCATAAATGGAAGCTTTTCATATGGAAGTTGTATTATGGTGCGCTTGCGGTTAAAGCTCGTTTAGTGGATCATCATGTTCATATCTCAAAGTCATGTTCTTTTTGTGAGGGGCCAGATGAAACTATTGATCATCTGTTCAGATTTTGTAATATAACGAAGCATGTCTGGTTTGCCTCTTCCTTGGGCATTGATATACAGGCTGGAAGTTTAATTCCGTTCAATCGATGGATGATTGAAATTATGCAGTACTTGTGGAAGATGGATGATACTAACTATAAAATTTCTATGTTCGTGGGCACCTTTATGGGCATTATGGTGTCACAGAAATGAGATTGCCCTAGCTGGGGTTCAAGTTAATCCTAGTTGGATTATAACTCATGTTTTGGAAATCACAAATCAAGTGCAGTTAACCATGCAGTACCAGAATAAGATAAAGGATAAGAAGTTGCAGAAGATTCAGGATCGGCCTCCTGGTTTTGTTCGTTTAAATCTGGGTCATGCTATAGTCCCGTTGTATGGTTATGATCAAGGGTGCATAATGGAAGTTGATGGGTCTTGGAAAGCGAGCCAGTTTATTGCAACTGCAGCTTGGGTAGCATGGGATGGTAGTCGTACTGCAAAATTAGCAAGTGATGCTAGTGTTGGTTATTTTGCTAATAGTCTTGCAGCTAAGGCACAAGCATGTTTATGTGCGATACAATGGGCTGTACGGAGTAATATGTTGCGGATTACAGTCTTTACATATTCGCTTCAGTTGGTCCTTAGTCTACGTAATGAGGTGCGGATGCCTTCTTGTATTATATGGACTTGCTCGGACATCTTAAAATTGAGCGGCAAAATGGAAGTTTGTATGATTTGCAAGGTTGACCGAGAAGAGGTAAATGCGGCTCATCAATTGGCCGTTGAGACCAGAAGGCAAATTGTGAATCTGTGGGTTTAGGTTTTTTTAGTTATTTGTTTTGTTGTTTGATTTGTCCATTGTCAAAAAAAAAAAAAAAAAAAGAAAAGAACGATGTCACACGTTTATTATACATAACCTATCACACGATGTTTTTGAATTGCCTTTTCCAGATATAACCGTTAGTTATTAGATACGATGCCCCATACTTGGTTCACATAATAATCATTGGTTCCCATGTTAAGGAGGGGATGTCACGTGATTATGACACGCATTACATATTTACATGACCAACAAGCAATTATTTAAAGAATATATATAATGAGATAAAGAAAAGACAAAAAAGACAAAAGAAGTACCTTTATGTGTTGTTTATTTCCAAGAACAACATGATTCTCAAATTCTCTATCGATAGTACTAGCACCAACAGTTATATACCACGGGGCTACATTTGATACAGTCGCAAGATCTGGCCCACTGTTTCCAGCACCACAAACCACAACGATACCGTGCTGAATAGCGTGGAACGAACCAATGGAAGTCACATCACTAAAATAGGATAAAGGTGGAGCAGCTATGGAAAAATTGATCACATCCACTCCATCTGCTATGGCTCCTTCAAAAGCTGCTAAGATATCTATATCTTCGCATGGTCCAGCTTCACCTCTCTTTTCCCAACAAGCCTTATAAGAAACTGAACGTGCTCTTGGTAGCATACCTTTTGCAGTCCCAGTAGCAAATCCAAATACATTAGCTCCATGAACATTATTACCCGCCGAAATTGAATGGCAATGAGTACCATGGCCAATGTTGTCTCGAGGGCTTAGGGTAGAATTGAAGGTCTCATTAGCATGTTTAAGGGCTTGGGCATAACCTTTGTAAAAATATCTGGCACCTATGAGCTTCCTAAAAGTTGAAATATTAGACAAACCATTAAAATGATAATTGAAATTCAAAGTCAAATTAAATTCATATATGGATAAGCTTTATATGAAAATCTAATATAAGGTGAGAACAATAAAATCCTTTTCTCTCCCTTAGATGAGAAATGAAGGGAGGAGATCCCTCTCCCTTTTCTTTTATTTTCCTTTACCCCACCCTTTCCTCTTTCCTCTTCTCCCCTAGTGGAACAACTGTCACCCCACTACCAACCCTTATCAATTGTTGTGACGATGACATGATCACACTACCCTCTTAAATCCGTAGCCTGCCTAATAAACCCAAAAAAATCTCCACACATGTCAGGTCATTCCCGCTCGTGGAACACAAGATGGCCGCCGCCCTCGACATGCACTCACCGTTGTTAGTCACGAAACAAAAAGAGATAAAAAAATTGCATCTTAAATCTCAAATCTTGAAGCTCAAGAGAGAATTTCCCAAAACCAAGCACATACTTTCAATGTACCTGCAATGTTTTGTGGGGACAATTTTTTTTTTCAGGGAAAAAAATTCCCAGTCATAGGTTAAATATAATTAACAGCCGGTCAATTTTTTTTTTAAGGAAAAATAGCAAGGCTTGTATTATCATTTAAATTATTTAAAACATTCCAACCAAAAAGAAAATAGCATCTAAGAAAAGAGCCACATCTAATAAAAAGCCACTAAGTTCAGCAAAGAGCTAACTAAAAGAATCTAAACATCTAAATCTAACAAAGGTCTGAATACATTCGACAATTTGCACAACATTTCTCCTCTTGTCTGAGCAGGTTCACAAATTGCATTTACATTAGAGCTCATAGAAGACAGTTGCAACAACGCAACTAAACTGCTTCTTTCGATAGCTTTTACCCTTGTTGTATCTTATGATCCAGGATATCTCACCAAGAAAATAGAAAGGCCCTGTCAAAACCAAGCCAGTAGAGGAGTAACCTCGAAGCCTCCTTTAAAAAACAGACATCTAAAGAAAATATGATCTCTCTTTTCAATAGCAGCATCACGCAATATGCATCTACTAGACAAATTATGTTGCACCTCTGAAGATTTGTATCAGTAAGCAAAATGTCTCTGATAGCAAAACTAGAAATAAGACTATGTCTGGGAAACACAACTGCATCACGAAAAGGCTTCATGAATACATTAGTAGATCTTCAGTTTTCGAAAAAATCATAGGTTGCTAACACCTTTAACTTCCCATATTTTGACCAACTATCAAACATAAACTTTGCCTAATAAATGGTAACACACTTACTTATAAGGTCATTCGTAACTCTAAAAATGTTCTTAATAGATAAAAAAGTATCTGCAGGAGAAAGCACAATCCACACCACCATTGTGCCAAACAACAGATAATACCCACTTTTAATTGAGAAGACATCGACATGCAAAGTTACCTATTGCATTGGAAGGACGGATCGTTTTCATTGTCACAATGACCCTTAAACTTTTTTGGTATAGGACCAAAACCTTCATCTTTGAGGCTTTCTGATTCGGGCGAAACCCCTGCGCAAAAATAGTCACAGTTGATGTTACTTTTTAGTTTTTTTGTTTTATTTGGGATAAATATGTAGAGTCAAGATATTCGCCTTTAAGGAATACACATATTCAAAGTTGTATATTACTAGGATCAACACTGGTTCACATACACACAAAATCCAACTAAAGTTGAATAAGAGAGCTCTAAGCAACCAAGTTATCCTTTGTTTATAAGGCGTGTAATGACTTTTTTGTCAAAAGCTAGGAAATTAGTTGAAAAGTTGTGTGTAAAATGGAAGTTAGCATATGTTATGTGACTAAAGTATAACATGTCTCTTAATAATTGCCTAATCATCTACTTATTCAGGAAAATATAATTAAAGTCAAAATAAAATGTAAAAAATTTAAGAAAAGCTTGGAGTAATAAGAAAAAATAGTATAAATTTAGGTAAATAAGAAAAAAACAATGTTCTGAAAATAGTAAAAAAAAAAATAAGGAATAATTGATGGGAATAATCCGAAGTTTGGGCATTTATTTTTTAATAGTCGCAACTTTGGATTAATCTTAAATAATCCCAACTTTGGGTCTCGATTTCTGCTAGTGGTCCCGAAATTCCGAAGCTAGGTCTGGAATACATATATATCAATTAAAAATAAAAAATAAACAAGTAATCAATGCCAGTCAAGGCCCGTGCAATACCCGGTTTAACACAAAAAAAAAGTCCACTCACCCCTCTTTCTTCTTAACAGAGCCTTCTCCACTCCTCTCACAAATTAAACACCATGTCTCTTATTTCAAACCTGACCACCACCACATACTTATATAAATAGTAATCGGTAGCTATCTTAACAATAGTGTACTAGGGGCTCTTTTTCTTCTTAATCATGTTCAGTACTTCAGTGAGTTTTGGGGAAAAAAAATCCATGACTAAGATAAGCTTTGAGTAATATACTTACTCCTCCTATTTTGCTACATGTCTAAAGTTGTTGTTGCTTTGCTCTCTTCACAATTACTATCTGCCATAGTTCCATACGTTTGACCACAAAAGTCAGTTCTTTACTCTACTTATAGCATGAATTCATCCATTTGTTTGATATATGAAGAAACACTACTAGAAAGTTGGTCTGAACACTAAAGAAGAATGCAGGGGAATGAACAAGTGGTTATAAATTAATACCAATCTCAGCCATCTTCTTCTTTTCTCAATTTTCTTATTCGGTTGGGATTTTTATTTTCTAATTTGTTTCTAATACATTGTTGACACTAAATATTAAAATATGGTGTTTAAGTTATGATAGAATATCTATATATATTTAGATTATTGCGATTAACTAATCTATGGTGATATTATGATATTTTAGGGAATATTTGTATCTTTTTCACCAAGCCATTTGTAATCATACAAATAGGAAAACATCATAAGGGACAAAAGGAGAGTCACATATTAAGCCACAAAGGCGATATACCTCCCAACCACCAAAA
Organism: Corrigiola litoralis; assembly: GCA_901111285.1. Lineage (NCBI taxonomy): Eukaryota > Viridiplantae > Streptophyta > Magnoliopsida > Caryophyllales > Caryophyllaceae > Corrigiola > Corrigiola litoralis. The sequence goes on from CAAKMY010041480.1 coordinate 6,550, forward strand.
TATAGGTTAGATGGAGTAAGCCCTAGGCACCATCACCGCCCTCCTCCAACAAAATAATGGTCAAGACGATAAGACTTCTGCCATAAACAAATCCAAACCCCCCTTAGAGATGGAATCAAGACACCCACAAAACTTTTACACCCAAATTATAAATATAAATCTTATTCCAATTTATTATTGCCTATTTATTTTATTACTCAGGCTTTAATTTTTCTGGTTTTATAAACATGATTTAGAAAAAAAAAAAAGTTCAGATATATAGGAAAATAAATAATTATTGAAAACATAAGATATAATGAGGAAAAAGTAGAAAAAAAGAAAAGTTCTATTGAAAACGATAAGTTAAGTAGAAACAAGGTGAAGAGAAGAGTGCAAAAATATTTATAAAGCTTAAAAAAGGTTGCAACAAAAAGGCAAAAATCCAAATAACTCATTTAAATTAGAATTTATTTGTGTTTCTCTATAACTGAATAGTGTACACACAAAATATAGAAAGGTTAAGCTCAATATAATTCGATACTAAAAGCACTAAATTTTTTTTTGGTCCAATCCTCTAGTGAGAGAAGCACCAATTCTATCTAAAAAAAGGAAAACTTGGTAACAAAGGCATAAGCTTTGTGAGATGATTAGGAAAGTAAACCAATTTTTTCCTACTTTTTGTCTCTCTAAAGCCAAATATAGGGGTTGCCAGTCAAAGAAAACTGTAGATTTTGATTTTCCTTCTCATAAGGATTTTATTTGTGTGTCTTTGATGGATGGAGGTTGACTCTCGGTGGAGAAAAATCAAAACTAAGTACCATAAACGTCGACTCCATCTAAGATGACTTCTAATGATTTTGTTCTAGCATTCTAGCAAGCTATGTTGTTCATATTGTAGATTATGTTGTTGATGTTAATGAATATAATGTGTCAAATGTTCATTTGGAGATTGAAAGAATGCTAGTTCTTTGAATTTCATGCACCAGTCGGAACTTTATTAAGGCAGTAAGGGTAATAAGACCCTGCATGAAGGGGTTAATAAGAATAATAAGCTTAGTATGCAACTAGAAATTGTGGCGTTAAGGGGCTATTAGGAATAATAAGCTTAGTATGTAACTGTAAATTGTGGAATCAACATAATTCAAAGTTGGAAGTGTCCATATGCCTTTATAATGGTGTCACAATGAATACCATTTCTAAAAGTATAAGGTTTAATTAGTTCCAAATGGTACATTAACATCAATGAAGAAAATTAGTTAGTTCCTGCTTCTTAGGTTTTGGATGTTGAACTTGTTGGGGTCCCTATCAATCCTGCAATTATTGTAGCTCCTACAAATGCTGAGGGGAACAAAAGATGGCCGCCGCCCTCCTAAGATGCAATTTCCCTAAGGGCCTAGTCTAATATATTCCAGGTCTTTGATGATATAGATGATGTTCCTGTAAACGTTGACAGGTTGTGTAGGTCATTCTAGATGATCACATATATCTTATTGACTACCTTGAGTGTTTTGTTTCAAGGGTTGAGAGGGGTTATATATCTCATGACCCGACTCCATGAGTCTCTCTACTTGGAACATAAGGGGTTAAAATGACCCCTTTAAGCAATAAGAAATCCTTAATTTGTTTTAGAAACTAGAATGAATAAAGGAGAAAAAGTCCAGATATGTTATTACAAATTGAAAATACACTATTTTTTTGCAATAATAGTATGAATTATAATGGGAGGATTTGAGTGATAGGGTAGAGTAGAGATATTTAATAGGATATCTTAAGTGTTCATGCTCAATATGTGCACACTAGAGTCAATAGGATTCTACTGGTGTTTCTATTTTCTAGTACATTTGTCTAAGCTGTAAATGATGGTGGGCTTCGACATGAGATTTAGTATTTTCTGTTTGTGCAAGGTGGTTTGATCTTTGATCCTTTGGTTAATCTTGGGATTTTAATATTATCTTGTAGAAAGCTGAAAAGGAGAGTAGCCATGGGTCAATAAAAGGGAAATGGAGGATTTTTAGCAAGCAACTAATAGAGTTGATCTATTTCGTTTTTCTTTTAGAGGTTGTCAGTTGGCTGAAGCTTGAAAAAGCAATGACAAACAAGGATTCAGTAGTTTATTTTAAAGACTCTTTTGCTGAGTTTCTGCCATATGGTTTGTCTGATCACTCATCTATAGTGATTCATCTAGGTCTCAATGGTCGATTCAACCTGAAATATATAGATTCTTCAATTGTTGGTGTTAAGATCCAAATTTTCATTATTTGGTCAAATCTGCATGGAGCTCTCATATTGATGGCACACATATGTTTAGACTTGGTCTATAAGCTTATGGATGTGAAGGAATGCCTTAGGAATCTCCATAAGGAGAAGTATAACACATTGATGACATAGTTCTTGTATGCAAGGCTAGAATTTATGTTGCTCAGTTGGATTTACACCATGATCCCACCAATATCGCTCTAATTGGTGCTTAGAAGGTTTGTCGGCAGGAATATTATTTGTTGAAGGATGCTCATTTTGGTGCTCTTTCACAAAGGGCTAAGATTACACATTTCAAGTGTATGGATGAAAACTTTGTATATTTTCATGCCATTTTAGGTGAAAGAAGAAACTCTAAGAATATTAGCAAAGTTACTTGTCTCAACGGTAAAGTTTTTGAGTGATGAAGTCAGCTATGCATTTGTGGAATACAGTACATCTCTGTTAGGATCTATGCAACATTTTTTTATTCTAGTTTTCTTGTAGAAGGAGGTTCTATCAATTCATAGCTACATGATTTTCTCATTTCCCCCATAAGGTGTTAGGAGGTCACAGATGGCATGAAGAGTATTGGTATTTCAAAGAGCCCAAGTTTAGATGGTTTTTAGCAGTGTTTTATAGGGCAACCTGGAGTATTATACAAGCGGATGTACTTAATGTTGTACATACTTTTTTCACTATTGGAACGATGTATGAGATCATATCATTTATCCTAGAAATACTATTATTGCCATTTTTAGTGCGTTAGGATACCTCATTACTGAAGATAAATTTCAAACTAAAGGTGTTTATCTTGTGAGCAAATATAGTCTCTGTCATTGTTCAGATGAAACTGGCTTACATCTCATTTTTGGTTGCTCTTTTTTCTCGGGCCATTTGGTATGATAGCTTATGCAAGGAACTGTAATGGGATTTATTCCTAACAAGGGGAAGAGTATGAGAAAAAAGGCTCTTAGCTGCATTTGCAGCAAGTGTATATGAAGATTGATGTGAGAGGAATTTTCGGACTTTTCTAAATAGGAATAGGGATGTGCCAAGTATTATAATGGATGTTGATGCTAGGTTTTCTTAAATTGTTTAAGTTTTGTCCTATTTTTTGGTTATTTAATATGAGAATGTTATATGGCTTGATAGGTTCCCTCATTGGGTATCCTTGGTAGGTTAATTAGATGGTATTTTTTCACATTGAAATAACATGACCTTATAATTCCTTGTAACAACAAAAATGAATTTATTACAGAAAACGTTTGCTCCAGCTGTGACAATTATAAGATATAGGGATATGGTAACCCTCACAAAGAACCCAATTCAATAGTCTAAATCAAAATATATATTGAAATATAATATCACTTCACTACATGTGCGAATTGCATATATCTAAGTGTCGGTGTGAAGAAAGTTGTTAAAACATTCTAAAATAATTAAGGATGATAAGTGAAAATTAACTGCCAAGAGGGAAATATGGTAAGGATTACTAAGATTATTGTATACCTTACTCTAATAAATAGAGGAAATAGTTAATAATCTTACAATATTGAATTAATGGTCTATTATTTCCAAAAGCTATTTTATAAGTTGATGTTTTCAAAATGATCCCTATTCTGGTTACCAAATCATTTTGTTAAGAAGACTTCTTCATTCTCTATGGAATTTTTTGTTAAAAGACTTCAAAATCTATTTAAAAATAAATTATCTCCCATTAATTTTTTTGGAAAAAAAAACTCTTATAAGTAAGTTTTCTTAATTTTTCAAAGATAAGCCCATACATTATGTCTCATGAACATATCCTCTTATACCTACATTTAATTAATAGAAATAAGATAACATGCATAACATAATTGTAATTTAACTTTTCGTTACTAAGTGGGATTTATTTTTGTAACAAGAATCTCAAAATTATTTAAATTATCTTTGTTTAAATATCTTAAATGCCAAAACCAAAGGTGTCCAGATAGAAATAATATACAAGTTTCATTGTATGCAGAGTGTCTAAAAAACACGACAATAGATTCCTTATAATGATATGTTTTGGTACATGTTAAGCCATGTTTAAAATAAAATTCAAATGTTTTATTTGTAGTCCGTTCTAAGATTTGGAGTTTAACCATTTTACTAAATCTACATTTTTTGTTTCCCAATCTTTTTGTTTGTGGTAATTTGATTTACTATTGTTTCTGGTAAACCACTAAATTTAGTTTTCTTATGTCTTACAACTAGTTTGCAATCAATTTTGTTTCCTTCAAACTTGAACTTTTATATTATATTATATGGGTTAAGTGCATCAGTGAACTATTAGCCTACATCGATATATGTTGATTGATTATGTTTGTAATTAATTGATGTGGGCAACTTCTTATATATTCTCTCTTTTTTGGGGTTTACTACACCTTTCTAATAAAGAGGACCGACTTTTACTCCCATTTTTACTAGATTTCTTCACTGTTCCATGGCAAATCGTGGTCGACCTCCTATACAACCTCCACCATCTTCTTCCTCTCGTTGCACTTGTTCTAATGTGGGTAACTCTGTTTCAAACAGTGCACAAAGTGAGGAGAATTTTCTAACCCATATGGCCAAACCCACGTCCACGTCCACTGTTAATGATGTTATTGATCAGGCATTGCAATTCTTTGGTAAAATCTCATCTCCTACTCATAATTCTAGTGCAGCTCCCTCCATGCATGCTATTCTTGTCACAAAAGTTGTCAGTTCTGAACATGGGGCTGAGATTACCAAGGAAAAAGTTACCCAGGGCTCTGTTTTACCACTTGTTTCTCCAAATGTTGTTCCTAGTGTTCCAGTTCCAGAAAATGCTTGGAAAAATAAGAGTACTCTGAATTTTAAGCAATTTTATAACGGCGTAAAATTGGAAATGGATCAATTTGATGATGGTGTGGTTCATATAGAAATGGAACATATTTTTTATGAGCTTGCATACGGGGAATCTACTTTGGTAGGTTTAGTGATAGGTGGCATGGAAATCCTAAAGTTGCATTTTTGAAGACTATATTGCTAAGAAGTGGGGGCATGTAAAAGCTCCTCGGTTGTTGTATCATAGCAAGGGGTGGTATTATATTAGGTTTGCAAGCAAGGAGGATTCTGAGGCGATTCTAAAGGGAGGGCCGTGGACAGTTGGTAATAGGATGTTCATCTTGAAGTCATGGACCCCTGGGTTTAACGTATCTAAGGAAACATATAACACACATCCAGTTTGGGTATTGTTTCCAAATTTAGATGTTCAAAACTGGTCTGCTAGGGCACTTAGTAAGATGACTAGTATGTTGGGCACTCCTTTGTTCACTGATAAATGTACTGAGATTAAGGAGAAAATCTCATTTGCTAGAGTCCTTGTAGAAGTAGACATTGTTGGAGAGCTGAAGTATTCTATCCCTGTTGCTACCCCTTTTGGAGATATGTTAGAACATGAAGTTGTCTATGAGTGGCTTCCTTACTATTGTAAGGCTTGTAGTAAACTTGGACATTTAGAAAAGGGATTGTAAGAAGAATAAGGCTAAGGTGGTCCAACCCTCAGTGGCTTGGAAGGAATGGGTTCCAAAAGTTGCTAAGCCTTTAGTGACTGAAGAAATTCCTATAGTGGTTCCTGAGGTGACAAAATCAGAAGGGCAAGGAACAACCTGGTTAGGAGGTTATGCCTACTTATGATGCTCCACCTAGTAGCCCAATTCTAGCTGGGTTAACTGATTCAGATGATTTTACTTTTCCTAAGAAGTCTCTCACTATCAGGAAGAAAGTATTCCTCAACCAGTTTCATTGGATGAAGTTGTTTACTCTGAAATTTCATTTGAAGAATTGCTAGATGAGGAAGGGGTTGGGGGATCTCCTGCCCTATTCCGTGCAGGATGAGTATTGCAATATGGAACAAAAGGGGTTAAATCATTCCCCTAAGAAGCAAGAAGTTAGGAAATTTCTTGCTGATAATAAATTAGGTTTGGTTGGTTTGGTAGAAACCAAGGTAAAATCTGATAATTTTGGAAAAATCTGAAAAAAAGTGTTTAGGGGTTGGAGGGTAGTTAATAATAACTCTTCTCATTTTAATGGGAGGATTTGGCTTGCTTGGAATCCCACTCAGTTTCAAGTCACTAATCTAGGAAGTTCAGCTCTAGCTATACATTGTAGTGTGTGTTGTGATTCTGTTCAATTCCTTCTTACAGTTGTGTATGCGTATAATTATGGTATTTTGAGGAGGGAACTTTGGGATGATACTGCTCATCATACTTCAGTTCATAAGGGTCCATGGTTGTTGATGGGAGATTTTAATGTAGTCATGAATGCAGAGGAGAGAATCAGTAATACAGAGCCCAACTTATTTGAAATTCATGAGTTTGCTGAGTGTTGCATTAATAATGACTTTCTGATTTACCTTTTATGGGTAGTGTTTTCACTTGGTCTAACAAGCAGGATGGTCTCACAAGAAAATTATGCAATTTGGACAGAGTTCTTGCTAACAAAGCCAGGTTTCAGCCTGCGATTTCAGTGGAGGTTGATTTTCTTTGTTTTGGAATCTCGGATCATTCTCCTGATATTTTCTCTTTCACAAATATGCATCTTTCTGGTCCTAAGCATTTTAAGTTTCTGAACTTATGGTCTAAGGATCCTTCTTACTCCTCTATTGTAAGTCAAGCATGGGAGCCGTCTTTGAGGGTACTAAGCAATTTTGTTTTATGAAGAAATTGCAGCATTTGAAGTCTTTCTTAAAAAAAATGCATATGCATTCTTACTCTAATATTGCAGAGAGAGTAAAGTTGTGTTTTAAAAAATTATGTTCATTTGATAAGTCTATCTATGAGTCTCCTACTGATCAAGAGCTCATCAATCAAGAGAGATTATTGCTTGACTCTTACTCTAAGCTTCAGCTTGCAGAGGCAAGCTTTTATTTTCAAAAAAGCTAAGATTTCTGAAATTAGGTTTGGTGATGAGAGCTTAACTTATTTTGACTCGAGACTGGTTGATAGAAAATGTAGAAACATAATTACTTCTATCCAGGGTTCTAATGGTGTTGTTCAATCAGGTGCTGATAATGAGCCTTTGTTAAATTTTATCAAAACCTTATGGGATCTTCTAATACAGTGGCTCCTCCTGATCTGTCTTATATGAGTAGTGGTACTAGGATTTCATCTAAACATCAAGCCTCTCTTGTTGGAGCTATTACTACTGAAGAAATCAAGTCTGCTTTGTTTTGTATTGATGATAACAAGGCTCCAAGGATGGATAAGTATACATCTCTTTTCTTTCATACATCTTTATTATTAGTGTTGATTTTTGTGCTGCAGTACAAGAATTTTTCACAATTGCAAGCGGCTCAAACAGGTCAACTCTACCATTCTTGCTTTTATCCCTAAATCTAATAACCCTCTTGATGTTTCTCAATTCAGGCCGATATCTTGCTGTACTGTTTTATAGCTAACAAATTGCAATCAGTTATTCTTGTTCTTGTAAGTGAAGAGCAATCAGCTTTTGTGAAATCAAGAAATATTCATAGTAACATTCTATTGGCTCATGATTTATTCAAGCACTACAATAGAAAGAACATTTTTCTAGAGTGTTGATCAAAGTTAATATCAAAAGGCCTTTGATTCTCTTGATTGGAAGTTTTTGGAGATTGTGTTGCATCAATTGAACTTTCCATCTCCTATGTTAAAATGGATCATGTGTTGTATTTCCACAGCTTTCTTTTATTTGCAAGTTAATGGGAGTAGTTATGGCTTCTTTTCTGGTACGAAGGGGTTGAGACAAGGAAATCCATTGTCTCTCTACTTGTTTGTGATTGCTATAGAGGCTTTATCTAGGAGTTTGCAGCAGCTTACCTTGCAGAATGGTTTTAAACATCATCCTAAATGTCATAGAATTACCCTCAATCATATGACATTTGCAGATGATCTGCTTATTTTCTAGCAGGGGAGATAGAAAATCTGTGAAGAGTGTTCTTACTAGTTTTCAGAGATTTTCCAGCATGTTAGGTCTTGTGGTTGATCCATCTAAGACTAGCATCTATTTTGGTGGTGTTACTTCCAGAGTTGAACAAGCGATTCCGAAACTTACAGATTCTTCTGGGGGATCACATCCTTCTAAATACCTAGGGGTTCCACTAGCTGCTGCTAGACTCCTAGTTAGTAGCTTTTCTCCACTTATACAGGAGATTTTGAGCAGTATTCAGCATTGGTCTTCTCATTCTTTGACATATGCATGCAAATTGAAGCTTTTGAACTCTGTCATCTTCAGTACGGTGAATTACTGGAGCTCTGTTTTTATTTTTCCAAAAGCTGTGGTTTTGGAAATTGATAAATGTTGTAGGAATTTTTGTTGGAGTAGTTCTGTTGAACATTGAAAGATGATGTTTATGCCATGGAATGCTTTCTGTTATCCAAGGAAAGAAGGTGGTGTCAACTTCAAAGAAGTTCTTAGTTGGAATAGAGCAGCATGTCTGAAGTGGTTATGGTTTATAGAAGCACATCATTCTTCCATTTGGTCTAAATGGATTTCTCATTATTATCTGAAAGGGTTCTCAGTCTGGAATGCTCATATCCCTCAGAATAGTTCTTGGATTTGGAAAAAACTTTTGAAGCTTAGAGATTTCTTTATTCACTCTGCTGGTTCACTTGTTGTAGCTATCTCCTTGATGCAGACTTGGTCTCTTAAAGGAATTTTTAGTGTCTCTGCTGCTTATCAATTCCTTAGACCTAAGCACAAGAGGGTGATATGACATAAAGCAACTTGGGAGCAGTTAAGTGTCCCAAAGCATCAGATTATTGCATGGTTTGTTGTGAAGGGGAAAATGACAACTCTTGATAATTTACAAGCCAGAGGCTTCTGTTTAGCTAACAGATGCTGTCTTTGTTTATGCTCGAGTGAATCTGTTCAGCACTTGTTTTTTGGTTGCCAGTTTTCTTCTACGGTTCTGTCTAGTTTGCTTAGATGGCTTGGGTATCACAGAAGGCATTGATGTCTCTCACATGAGCTGAAATGGCTTAGTCATGCTTGTACCAGTCCTCAGTCTAAACTAGGTCGGGCAACTCTTTTGGCTGCTGTCTATGAGCTCTAGAGAGAAAGGAATTCCAGAATATTTACAGGTGGAGCATGCTCTAATGATTAGGTGGTTAAGAAAGTTCAGTTGTCAATATTTTGCAGATTGTATAGGTTTTATCAAGGAAGAGTTTCATGCTTGTTTCCCTTGATTTAACCTTGTAATTGTAGTTTGTCTACTTCTTTCTGCTTCCTTTGTTTTTCTCTCTCTTCTATAACTGATTGAGAACAATTGTAACAAATTGACACTCTATTTTGGAGGTTTTTAATACTACTTTAACTTCCTTCAAAAAACCCTCCTTATATCTTTATTGTAGTATTATTAAAAGGCATGTTATACTCATCATCAAGCCACACGTCATTTGCCAGGGAGCTTGTACATTGATTTTGGTTCGGCTTTCATTTTTTCTCATAACATTACATTTTGGACCTGTAGTTTTCTTGTTATTTTTAACAATTTTTTTGACGATTTCGAATGAATTTTCCTAAATCATTGATTATTAGGACTTTACTCATAATTTTTTCTAAAGAACACTATCAAAAATCATGGAGTTCAAACAAAAATTTGAGAATATTTCAATTTCTTTATTTAGCTAATTTTTCTAGTGTAGTTTTAGTACTCAATTTTAACAAAACAAACTTTACCAATATTATTAATTAATTAGATTATATAAATTTCTATTAAGTTATTTGTTACCCTATACATGTCACGATCCAAGGATGCCACTAGGGATGAATAAGAAATACTTGCCGCTGTCGATGACTGCTATAATCATATCTTCTCCGAATGATGCTTTCTCCCAAGGTGTTCCTGTTTTATGAGTCTCCTGCTTGTGTGGCCCATCTAGTCCAAGGAACTCCCATGAATGAGTAGTTTGCAGGTTTCGATGTCGACTTTCAAAGATTGACACAACATCAAGATGCTCTACAAGGAAATTTTTTTTTTATAAATAGAATAGCAATTATTTATATCATTCAATTAAATAATAAATTAAATAAACAAAGAATAAAAGAAGAAATATGTTCTAATATGAATTGCATATCTTACTTTTAAGCTTTTCGACCTCTCCTTTATGAAGGGTTGCTGCAAACGCATTGAATACTTTGTTGTAGGAGTAGATTAGCTTCTTGCTAGATTTGTAGTTACTATCACTTCATCACAAGATAAATAAGAAAAGATAATATCGCAAGTATACGCTTTTTAGTAGAAAAAGATGTAACCATATGATTATATACCTTTGTGACACATGAGAAATAATATCGTGATGTGATCTTGTTATGCTCTCTGGATTATCTAACAAACGACGTTCTTCATGATGTGATCCAAGATATACTATATAGTTCTACATCGACGAAAACCAGATAGAAAAACAATATTACTATATATATATA
>CAAKMY010041481.1:0-12616 GCA_901111285.1 Corrigiola litoralis
GCAACCCCCCCCCCCCCTCCCCCCTCCCCCCCAAGATAGAAGGTTAGGGGAATAATAGGCTCCTCTATATTATCACGCTCACGTAGAACTTTTGAAGGAGAGACCTATCAAAGGAAGTATAATGGGAGCCAGATCAAACCACCACAAGAAGAGAGAACATAGAACAAAACTTGACAGAAACATGTTAGTGGAGAATTTTAAGGTCGTCCAAAGCATGTTGCCTGTCAACTGAAAATAAATTGTTGTAGAGAATAGTATTCTCAGATATATTTATAAAAACTCCCGTTAGTATGTCCTTCAATGGTACTATGACGAGTACATGTAGTATGCTTTCTGGGACAAACATGAATAATAACTTTAGCACTGAAATTTGATAATTGCAAACCTAACTTTCACCGTTTACTCTGATCAAGGTATGTCAATCGTGCACTGTACCTCTTGCATCTAACCTGTGGTCCTTCTCATCCAAACACTGCTGCCACCTATATAAATGTGGCTATGATGGAAGAAGGGTTGGGGAATGTTCATGTTGCACTAAGATATCTACATGAAGCTCTAAAGTGCAACCAGAGACTACTAGGAGCTGATCATATCCAGGTCAGCTCTCTCACTCTATCTCCCTCACCATGTCTATCAATCCAACTTGCAATCATGGCACCCAAAACATATTACAGAATGAGTTCAGCTTGTAGAGCTCATAAGTGTTCCACCATGTTTAACCTTGTATAACTTTCTGATGCAGACTGCAGCCAGCTATCATGCCATTGCAATTGCTCTATCTTTGATGGAAGCCTACACCTTAAGTGTTCAGCATGAGCAGACCACTCTACAAATACTGCAGGCAAAACTAGGACCAGAAGATCTACGAACTCAGGTGAATATAGTAGATATTTTCAACATTAGAATCATCATAGCTTATCTGGGCATTGGCTCTCAGTTTTGAAATTATTTTTGTAGGATGCTGCTGCATGGCTCGAGTATTTTGAGTCAAAGGCTTTAGAGCAGCAAGAAGCTGCACGTAATGGCACTCCAAAGCCAGATGCCTCTATTTCCAGCAAAGGCCACTTGAGGTATTTAAAATTGTTGAAGGAGTCTGATATTCCCTGTTAATTAGTCATGTTCCATAACTAATTCCATTCATCTTCAAGTTTTTTGACTCAAAGCTGTAGGTCACAGGTTAATATGTTACTGATAGTCATCTATTTCATGCTTGTGTGTAACTACCCAGGAGCATTTCATGGTCTCTCTTGGTCACGTTCTTTATCTTCTAAATGTCAGACTTTGATTAAGATGAATGCATGAACGACAACCCCTTTGTGCATTTTTGGAGAAAATTCTGAAAATTCCTTCCACATCCTTCCCTTTTTGCCTGAAACCACTGTTGTGTCATTGCTTTAGTTCTCACATTGATTCTCTCTTAGGAGATCTTACTGAACACAACAGAGAATATAATTAGTTGAAGAATGTAATGTTTAGCATTTGACAGGGTTTTTTCTTAATCAGATATTTGTATTAACGTCCCATAAGTGTTTTTAGTATGACCGTCAGTGTTTTCTTTTTAACTTTCAAGGTGTACAGTATCTCACATTTTGGTTTTTAAACAGTGTATCAGATCTTCTGGACTATATTACCCCAGAAGCAGAGCTAAGGGCAAGAGAAGCCCAAAGGAAACAAGCTCGTGCAAAGGTGATCATACTCTACTCCCAATATATCAGCAGTTTCTTCTCAGCACCTTTATAAAAAAATTGATGGAATTCCATTAAATTTAAAAACTAGATTTGTGACAGATAACTTCATATGCACAGGTCAAGAGCAAAACTGGCCAAACCTGTGAAATAGTTGAAGATGAACTACCAAAGGATGAAGCTTTATCACCGAGCAACCAAGCTGAGAACAGCAGTGATAAAGAAAATCAATCCAAGCCTGATGTCTCAGAATCAGTGAACGAGAGAGAAGTTAGTATGGTTGTTCAAACAATCACCACACCAAGTGAAGATTTGAACTTGGATGACACTTCCGACGAAGGATGGCAAGAAGCTGTTCCTAAGGGTCGTTCGACCATAGGCCGCAAGCCTTCTGCTTCACGGAGGCCAAACCTAGCGAAACTAAATACAAATGTTGCAGACCAACAACAATCAAGATTTCGAGGAAAGCCTGCGAAGTTTATATCCCCTAGAACTGCATCAAGTGAGTCTGTTGCTTCTGGCTCCCCGATCGCAAAAAAGTTTGCTAAGAGTACGAGCTTTAGTCCGAAGCAGAATAATACTACTACATCACCTGCAGCAAATGAGAAGACAGCAAATCCTAAGTCTGCACCAGCAAGCCCAGCTTCTGTTGAGCAAGTAGCTGCTAAGTCAGCTCGTCTTTCAAGCTCAATCGGTACTCATAATGCCGGGAAACTTTTCTCCTATAAAGAGGTTGCTCTGGCCCCACCTGGGACAATCGTGAAGGCCGTTGTCGAGCATTCAGCACAAGATACTACTGCTAACCCAGAATCAACTCCATCTAAAGAGATAACATCATTAGACAATGAGGATAAAGAAAAAGCTCAGGAGCATATGAAGGACAAAGATACGGAATCCTCAACCACTGTCAACAAAAGAGAAGCTGAACATGGCGTAGAAAAGGTACTGCCTAATCAAGCTAAAACTTATACCAATGAGGATACAGAGGACATAGTCAAAACAAATACTATAGATGAAAGTTCAGATACTTTATCTATGTCAGATACAAAGGATGGTAAAGTAGAGGAAATGAGAGAAAGCGAAAATATAGAAATTGTGGGAACTGAGGCAGACTGTTCAAATGGCGCTCTCCCCAAAAATGAATTGATGGAAGCAGGTTCAGATAAATGCACTGTGGCTTCGTTATCAGACTCTCAGCCTGTACCAATTGGAGGTACTACTGAACCCTCAGTTGAAGGCAGTGGAAACTCAGATGAATCACCAAGTAGTGATAGCAATGGGTTGCCTTCTCCAACAGGAGAAGACCAGGAAGGAGCAGAAGCTGGGAAAGAATCAACCAAGAAACTTTCTGCGGCTGCCCCTCCTTATAATCCGTCAACTGTACCAGTTTTTGGCTCTATCCCAGTCCAAAATTTCAAGGACCATGGCGGAATACTACCCCCACCAGTCAATATTACACCTATGATTCCAGTTAGTCCGGTCCGTAGGTCACCCCACCAATCAGCTACAGCCAGGGTACCATATGGCCCGAGGCTCTCTGGGGGTTACAACAGATCTGCAAACAGAGGGGTACGTGTGAAACCTGGATTTCACAACGGCGAACATGTTGGGGATGTCAATCACTTTAACCTCGCTAGAATTATGAACCCACATGCTGCGGAATTTGTTCCTTGTCAACCGTGGCTTCCAAATGGGTATCCGGTATCCCCAAATGGCTATTTGGCTCCGCCAAATGGGTTGCTCATGTCTCCAAATGCTTATGCTGTGCCTCCGAGCGGTGGTGGTGTACCACCTAATAATTATGAGCCCTCACTAAATGGCATTCCAGAGGCTTCAAATGGATTCCCATCTCCTAATGGCTCTTCAGAGTGCTCTGATACAGTGCCTGTTGAAACTATTGCTGAAAACAATGAGGTAGTTGTGACTGAAGAAAATGTGCAGAATTCTTCCGTAGAAACAGCAACTGATCTGGCCAAGGACGATGGAGTATCCGTAGAAACAGCAACTGATCTGGCCAAGGACGATGGAGTAGCAAAACCTGAAGATGTGAATGATAATACCGAAACTGAGGAGACTCCCGTCTCAATAGCAACTCTACCTGATAGTGTTAATGTAGTGGCTGGGGAAACAGATGATAATGCTGTAGGAGAGGAAAAACCAAATAAGTGCTGGGGCGATTACAGTGATAGTGAAGTTGAAGTTGTTGAGGTTACTTGCTGAATTAGGTACGTCTGCTCGTAGATTGAATTTTACTTCCTTAAGTTTGCAGAATGGAGAAAGGAAGCAGCATTTGCATGCCTTAGAAGTCTAACTAGAACGATTGAAGCATTTTGCTCCAAGGACTGTGCTTTCGCCTTTCAGTCGTGATCTGACTTGGTACATACTGAAGACGAAACAGTGAGACAGCTCACCGTGCAAGGAAATGACGGGTGCCATTTTCGTAAATGTTCATAATGGGTTATCCGATCTAGTAAATTTGGAGATAGGGATAAGGAGTATGTCGGTGTTCAAATGAGAAAGAAAAAGACGAGAGAGCCAGAGGGATTTTCCCTTTCTAATTTTGCATTCATTTTGATCTTTTTGAGCCTGGTGTGGCTCACTAATTATTGTTTTATAAAGATCTTGCAGAAGACTTCTTAGCCAGTAATAATATATATGCAATGCAGAATATCTATTTATGTTAGACGCTTACATACTGCTCTTGTACATAAATAGAATGCATGCCTAAAAACTCATGGGTTGAAACTTGACACCTTCAACTAAAGTAGTTGATTTCTGTTATAAAACAACAGATGGATTAACCCTTTTAGGGTTATACAGACAACACTCATACAGTCATACAATATGGTGGCCGTTGAGGCTACCAACCTCGCTCTCCATCGAGCAGCAGTATGTAACAGCAACTACCACCACAGCTCAATCTCAACATCTTCTCTGCTTCATGGTTACAGTCATGTCATATTGACAATTCTTAGCTAAATCTTTAGCCATAACGTACGAATGTAGAACGATTCTGCTGCAAGTTTTAACATGGAGAATCCAAACAATACAAGAATTGGTTTGTTACTGTGGTTCCGCTAATCAGTCATGCCCATCATCTGAATCGCTTAATTAACTGGTTCTGCTATCTGGCGGCTGCAACTAACAAGAAGGCGATCCCCGGCGCCAGTTAAACATAATCAAAGTGGCTGCACTGTGAGCCAAGGCACCACCAATAACAAATACATGGAAGATCTGATGACTGTGACCGGCAAGGTCAAAGGCACCCGGTTTCCAGCGTTCAGGAATCCTGCTCACGTAAAACCCAGCTCCTGTGGCATACAAGATACCCATGAAGACCTCATACCCGAGGGCCACTAAAACTTGTGGGTGGCCCCATTGCAACGCAGCAGCATGAACAGCTGGGATCACCCCAGAGAAACCCATGCAAAGAAATAGAGAGGCTCTGAAACTGCGGAACCGGGGAGAGGAGAGGGAGGGAGCAAGGAGGGTAATTATAGCAAGAATGCCAAGAATGGTGATGGAACTGAGATATAGGACTCTCCAGACAGGTTGGCAGTAGAAAGCATAGTAGATAGGGGCAAAGAAAGAGCAGACAATCATGATTGAAATGCCTGCATAATCCAAACGCCAGAAGAAGAGGTTCAGGCGCTTAGAATGGCAAGCGAGGAGGTGAGAGATAGAACTAAAAACCAAGCAACACATAGCGCCTGCCAGAAAGACAAACCACGGCCACCTCGGAATGAGTTGAGAATTAACTTCATCAATGTCCGGGAGTGAAGACCTTGAGAATTGTCTAAAATGTGTGTCCTGCAGAGCAAGTGATTACTGAGATGAGTTTTACTCGAGGCTTGACCATAAACATTAGTTAGAACCAGGTCGTCCACTAATGTGCTCTACCAGGAAGTTAAAATTATTTAGACTATAACTTCAAACTAATTGAATGTTTCTTCCTACACTTACAAGCATTGACACTGTTTACTAGCAGTGACACTGTTTACTAATTGCTACCTAGTTGAGTGTCACTGCTTCAAGTATTTCAAGATCAAGCCACACAAAGGGTGCATCTCAAGAGTACACAGATGAACTAGTGTATATGTACATGCCAAAAAGACACAAAGGTCAATAATATAGGTATGGTATAAGTTCAAATTATGAAATAAGATCATTATAGGGCGCCACCGGGTGGTACCGAATTTGGGTGCTATCCTCTCACATGTAATATTATAAATGCTTGTTGGACCCCGTTTATAGAAGGGGTTATGATAATACATTGTGAGAGGGTTCGGTACCATCCGGTGACGCCAGCTTATTTTCCCTAATATACAAACTGTATAACTAGCTACTCCACCTTGTTTGTTGAGTTAAGCTTCATTGTCCATTGAATGGCTACTTTTTCATGTAGAAAAAGTTTCTCTCGACTATCAACAATTAACTTGTCTGGATTAAGAAGACCATTAAATTATACATTTCACTTGCCGACCTCGGCTAGTATTACAAAACCGACCTCACCAAATTATATCAGTTATCTAAACTATACCTTTCATATATTTACTATGATAGGTGCTGGTTCTTTATATTCTCATACGATACCGTGATGTACTGATGTTACTTACTCTATTCCATGAAATAAACGGTCCAGCTTATATAACTGGAGCACTACCACGAGGCTGTCCAAATCACTGTACGTCAAAATAGATAGGAAAGACCCTCACGTGAGCAAATAGATAGGGACACTAATTACACAAAAAAGAGCTGTCAACATTGAGACGCCTTTTGCCCCACCCATAACCCATTAGATTCATCTTCGGCCCAAAAAGACGCTGGCCACATGGTGGGTGGGACTGGCTGAGACATTGGCCAATGGCCACATTGCCCACTCTTTTACCCCATTAATTTTATCTCAAGAAGTCAAATCTAATCAACAACTCCCTTTCTGGTAAACTGGTAGAGTATGTAAGATACGAAAAGGGTTTGTACAAAAAGAAAAAGAGGTTCAATTCCTAAACTTATAAATAAGCTAACTTGACAAATGTTTGGTCCAAACAAAATTGCTTAAATCGTGTAATGTGATCCACTTCATAATAGAAGACGTACTCTGTGAGTTTGGAGACGATGTATAACACTTTATGACGATTGTGTCCAAATTATATTTAGAATCGTCAATTTACATACAGAGAGGAAAAACTTACTGGAGTAGCATTTCTTGAGCCATTGCTGGAGTGCATAGCCAATATCGTCATAAATGGTGAGGCAACTACTGTTGTCCTGTGGTCCCAGAAAAAGACATGGAATGTATGAGATTTTTCTCCTAGATATTTCCATACAATCGCTTCTGTTTTCTCTTTATACGGAGAGGGACAAATCATTTGTGTTTAATAAGCTACAATCGATCGTACAATTTGTCTTGTATTCCATATTACTCTGCAATTTTCATTCGCTTGTCTTTCATTCAGCAAAATAAAATTTATCTACCTTGCATTAGTAAATTGTTTACCCAGCTCTACTTGGCTTCATAATCAGGATATAATGCGCCATAATAACGACCAAAAAAAACTCGCAACTCTACAACACTACAAGTTAAGTACTCCATAAAGTTTGTCATTTCAGTATTTTCCGTAAAGTATTTTAGTTACGCTCCAGATTATTTGATCTACATGCAAGTATAAGATGACTTTCAAACATGAATTGATAATACTATCATTAAAACTATATACTCCATATTACATATAATGTAGGATTTAGAAAACTGCATAACCACTGATCTCTTACCTCTTTCATGACTTCTTTAAACACAAGAATTGCAACTCAATTGAAGTTGTCCAAGTTTGTAGATACCGTCTTGGGCTAACTTTACTAACAAGACGATGTCACTTTCAAACCAACATCTATGGTCCTTTGTCCAATAAAAGAGACTTATCAAACATGTTTTCATACTTTCTGCAGAGTATAGTCAATGAACACATGTGGAGAATTTAAGTAAAGTTCATTATATTCAAACTCCAGTAACTACTCAATTAAAAGCTACTCCTAGAAACTAGGAATCGGCATCAATGTTGCCTACCCTTTGCCAACCCTCATATGAGACATTACACATGAACTCAAAGACTCGTGGTGTTTTGAAGGTGCCCGTTACTATTTGCATATATAATAAGAGTCTACCTAAAAGATTGGTCTGAAAATGCGGGAAGGAGATATAGTTGAACTTGATTAATCACATCATGCGCTAGGTTCCTTCGGTTTGATTTTATGCTAATGTGTTTGGAAAAACGAATTAGATATAAAAAGGGATAACGTGATAACTTCCATCTACAAAATTGATATATTAGCACATACTGTTCTTCAGAGAAAACCAAACTAACAGAAGAAATGTGCTTACATAATTCCATATATTATTGGTGATTAGAGTAGAGGTGATCTAGTAAAAATAAGTTAGGACTAACCCTAAATATAAAGGTCTCCTAATTTCTTGTTTCATTGTCTATGGTGATCATAAGTTGGCATGGGTCAGCTAGCTTTACCTTGTGGATTGTCACAAATTCGAAGTTTTAGGACGAGCTAGCTAGTTAGAATATCGGGGTCATGTAATTTATACCTAAAGAATTACTAAACAAAAAATTAAAAATAGGAACACTCACCACTTAGATATGAGCTGTACTAAAAGCTTGTTCAACATTAGAGTGAAAGAGTGTGGCCAACTACTACTACTTCTACTAGTTTCAAACTCACTTTTTATAACATTTTCCCGACAACATCCCATGTAGATCTTCATGAGAACAAACAACCCAATCTAACAACAGAACATTGAAAACTGAACCATATTTTAAGGAGGGAAAAAATAAAATACCTGAAAAAGCTAGAGACAGATCCTTCACCCTTGCTGGTGCCCTCCATCAAACTCGCCACGGTCATCGCTGCAAATATCACAAACCCTCCTAAATGCCTGTCCATTCATTCATAAAAATAATAAACAACGTAAATTATCTTGATCATAAATTATTAAACTTAGTAGTAACATGCACTCAAACTTCCCCATCAACATTTACATCATTACTTTCTATAGGGCAATCATAAGACGCTATATAGGATGGTACTGAATTTGAGTGTCATTTTATTGCCGAGTTAGTTAATTCTATGGATATACATATGAAAAGGTGACATGCAATTTAAATACCAATTGATGACGCCATTTGTTTCTTAAGTTAAAAATAGAAAGTAACACGGTCATCTAATAAGACGGGTGAGTTTTCCACTAATCAGCGTCTTAAAAGCTCACCCTGGAACCTTAAAAGCTCGATACATCCTATCATAAAATCGTTTTAACCAAGTTTTTACGAATGAACTCGAAAGCCAATCAAACATAATATGAATGAAATTGATATTAAACAAAAAACCAACTTACGTCCAAATGTTGAGAGTTTCATTATGCCAAGAAAAAGCACTGAGGAAGGTATCTTTCAAGGGCCATTCACAACGGTAATAATCTAAGATATACTCATTATCCTGTAAATACTCCGGCAACTCCTCGTACTTCACCAACCTTCTCTCGCAACATTTCTTCCCTGTCTTACTCGCCGAGTCAACTCGGCCATCAGTGCTTTTCTCTCCTAACTTGGTCTTCCCGCGCAATACTCTCCGATTCATTTTGATGGGTCGCCGGGATTTTCGCCGGAAAAGGGAATCTCCGGCGGAATATGTTGAGGTGCTATGGACTTTTTTGAGTTGATTTCATGATATAAATAGATGATGAAGATGGAGTATTTATATAGGGAGAAGAGAATAGAGGGATCGTACAGAATTTTTATAGATTTAACGACAAAAACAGAATGGTTGTGATCTAGTGTGGATTTGTGCAGGTGTTTCCTCGACACGTGGCAGTTTTTAATTGGCATTTGTTTTTTTATGGTTTAGATGATATGGTCTAAAATGTTCTTGGTAAATGTGGAACTGACCCGATCCGAAATGATAATAAAAATATGAATACGAAGAAAATTTATGTGAGGTTGAGGACTTAGTGAGTGAGGTTTCGCCGCGGTGCAGGTTATGCTATACATATCGAACCAGATTGTATAAATACTGTTAAGATTAAAAGGTAGCTTGAAATTGATCTGAACTGTTTCAGATAAAACAATTGACCCGACTAAGATGATTGAAGTTAATTTGATTGATGTTGATGAACTTATCACAAAACAAGCTATTTGGTATGTTCATAGGAAGAGCTTTGTTGCCCTATCTCTATTCGGAATCACACAACTTTTATATCACCTGTATTTTTATAGTCAAACATACATGTTTTCAAAAGCTATTTGAATTTGGGTTGATAAATTAATTTCAGTATCAAAAAAATTTGATCATCGAATTTGCACGTTGAGTTTTCAACAAGTCTTTGACACGTAGTTGTTAGTGTGGAGGTGAATGTAGCAAATATTGTTGAGTTTGAATATAAAGGGGAAGGTAGAGAACGTAAGTGTGGTGCGAGGAAGAGTTCGTTGGGTGTCTCCTAAGAATAAGATTTTGCACAAAAATGGGAGGATTATAGCTTGTGAAGGTGGAGTCGTGTATAGTTTGTTTCATGACAACTACTCCAAAATGTGTTTTTTGCTCATCTACTTACAAGGAAACTTTTCTTTATGATTGGCATAAAGCAAGTGGGTTTGAATTGGTAAAAGAGAAAACCATGATCTCATGACTCATCATGTGATGATTATGTTGAAAGTCATTTCGTGGAGAGATGTTAACGTAGAAAGTGGGTTTATTTTCTTTTGTATTTGGACACTATTTTTCTTCTTTTTTCAAAGCAATTTAAGGCAACTTATTGGCACCCTACAGAAATAAAACGTCATTGATACTGACTTTGTTTGGCCATCGGTTGTTGGCTGAAATTGTCGGCTTGTTTAACCGGCTGGAATAAGTTGGCTGTATTGACCAGCTGGCCGGAATGATTGGCTGTTTTGGTTGGCTGGAACGAAAAGTCTTTGGTAAATTTAGCTGAAATTAATCAGCTTTTTAGTTATAAAGTAGGCCTAAAAGTCAAAAGCCAATAGAAAAAACCGCTTAGAGCAGCTTCTTCAAAATTGGCTTAAAAGCCGACTTTTGAGCCAACTGCAAAAGCCATTTTACCAAACATGGCCACTGTAAATCTCTTAAATCTATAATTTATGTAGATGGTTTACCTCATGCAAACTTAATTAAAAATCAAGTATTATGAACAATACATAAGCCTTTCATGTATATAAATTGTTTCAATAACTTTTTTTTATTCATTTGTGAGGATGAGACATAGCTAACTTTCTCAGGTAAAAAATAGAAATTAAAAATAGAAACTGCAAAGAGAATGGACATTACAAAGAGAATCACTAGTCCTGATTCTCTGACACCTCATTTTGATTAGTTCAACGTTGTGGAGGATGTTTCTCTTTGTATGGCTGGATGAATAAATTAATCAATTTATATATAGACTGTTTTATATTCGATTGAACAATAATAGTACATCACCTAGCTAATTAAAGCCTAGTACAATAACTTTTAAAAAGAGAATTAAGGTTGGTTTAATAGTTGGGAGTTCAACCTACTTGGAGATGTTCGGGTTCAAATCCTCGTAAGTCATATCCCCATCCCCATAACTTGTAAATGAAATTTTATTGAGTTTTTCTTAAGTCTTTCCTTATGTACTAGTAAAGTTGGGTCAAGAAATGGCAAAGATGAATATGCAACGAACAAAAGCCAGGAATAAATGGGACTTGCATTTGCATGCATGCCTTCCAGATCTCAGTAGTCAGTACAGTGATTGGGCTTCACAGTATCGCCATGTTCCTTGCTACTTTTAGGGCCGGTCTGGGTTACTTGGCGTATGGACAACAAGACCTAGTAGTTTCTATGGACAAACGCCTGAAAAACTAGCATTGAATCATTTGATGGATTGATAGTAGAGATCCACAAATCTCCTGGAATTTATTCCCTTTTTTCAGTCTTCTGGAAGTTGAACAATAATTAACCCTTTACTATGCAATTATACTCCTACAAATAGATATTATTTCATTACAAAATATATATTTACAGGCCTCACGAGTATGTCTTTTCATATATACTTTTTGTCAATTTCTGTATGTCTTTTATTTTTTAATGTGCTTTTTTCTTGTAGTAATCGCCAATTATAATAAACTTTAAAAACATGATAATGGTTAACCCTTTGAAAGAATGACCAAACAGTTAAGGTGCTTAAATGCGCATATAGTGCACCCATAATCAAATCCTAGTACATTTTATAATGGTATATTATATTGTCAAAAAGATATTTCGACTTGTATCGGTGAAATTCAATATTTAGCTAAATTATGTATACCATTGTATTATGTATTTAGTAAATTGTAAATGATCTTGAATTGTATGTCAACTTGTTTGCTTTTAAGGATAGATAACATAGATTATTATCATAACTAAAAAAAAGGTAAAATGGCAAAACTCTCTATTTTTGTCTAGTGTAAACATAACACTCGTGGCGTTTGAGAGGGGAGGAGACACTTATTCCATGCATTCTTACACTTATTACCCTTGTTATATCCACTGGGTTACCTTTTGTACACCTTATATCTATACCATACCTTAAAGGGATGGATACGCGTAATATATTTTAATGGGTTTTATTACAGTTTAGGGCTTGTTTTCTTCAACTTATTTTCACTTATCTTATCTTATCTTATCTGAATTTTTATTATTTTTTCTGATTGTTTCTAAACTTTTCTTATTTTTACTTATTTTTCTGAACTTTACTTATTTTTCTGAACTTTACTTATTTTTACTTATTTTTCCTGATTCATGCTGTTTTCATAGCTCAACTATACTTAGGGTCTGTTCTCTTCAACTTATTTTCACTTATCTTATCTTATCTTATCTTATCTGAATTTTTCTTATTTTTCCTGATTGTTTATGAA
>CAAKMY010041483.1:0-15865 GCA_901111285.1 Corrigiola litoralis
TGTTGTTTAATATAATAGTATAGATTGTTATAGTGAAGTTTCATCTTTGCTACTATATAGTATCATTCTCTCCTTAATCTGTCAATTATTCTGGAGCCATGGTACCTTCTACCACCTTGACAAGGAACAAGATCGTCCACGTATGTGCTTAAATTGGTTGGAACAAGGAAACTAAATTAGTTAGGACTCAGGAGAGCTTATTCCAAATTGTGAATATGTTTACTAATTTGGTTAGCTCCATCATCGCCTGTTGTATTGCACAAAAGGAAAAGAGATTAGTTGAGTGGACATATTGCGTATTGGCTTATCATGGAAAAGGATAGATCATACATATAATCTGGTGGAGTTGTCTTTCTTTCATCTTCAAGATGCCATTCTTTAGCTCTTCTTTCCCATTCATTCCATTTCCTTCCCACTGGTCCACTTCCTAGTGAGGGATTTTGGACTTAAGTAGAGGATACGTGGCACCTACGTAGTCAAGATGACATGGAAAATTCTGGAAATACATGAAATTATTCGTAAAAACTAGGAAGTGAGTTCAAAAGGACTAAACTAGAGGATAAGTAATGATTTGCGTATTACAATCATTCACAATGTCCTCTCTTTATAGGATCCATGTTGTTCTTTGGCGAACAGCATAAAGACCTAGACTTAAGAAGATATTTGACTACTATTTTATGCTCCTTTGCTTCCTTGAGTTTGACTTTACTGGCAGTACCCTTATTCTTTTTGCTACTCGAACAAAATCCCTGCATCACAATATAACATTAATAGGGTCATGTAAAAATCGAAAGAAAAAAAAAACATTAAGATGGTCATGTACAATGTGTTATTCACCAAAAATAACTATGACACAATTCAATACATCGAGGCTCTAGCATCACCAAAGTTCCAAATTGGAAGATTGCACAGCCAGAACACCTCCATGTGGACTAATGTAGCAAGTTATTGATGTCATAATATTTGGTTCTGCTCAAATTGCTACATTATGGAGCACTAAAACATGACATTTTCACCCTGTAATAAGACTTCACATACGATGGGGGTTCTTAGGGGGCAAATAACCTGCAAGAAGTATGCCTTTTAGCTATAACTTTGGTCTTTGGTGATATAAGGTATAGCCGTATAGAGACTTATAATATTTTCAAACACAGGCGGATCCAATGCTAGTCTGGGTGCGCTGGTTATTCTTTAAGGAAAATGTGTAAAAAAAAAAAAGGTAGAAAATGGTAGAAAACAATATAACAGTGGCAAGAACTAGTAGAAAATGGTAGAAAACTATAATATGGCTACTCTAATATTTCGTTCTGATCGAGATTCGCATCTGTCCATGCATGCATGCAAAACAAACACACCATATACTCTATAGGTAGGGATTAGGGAACATAAATCAAATGGAGAGGGAAGAGTAGATGGCAAGATGTGTACGTACTTCCAGTGAAGGTCACCAGCAAGAAGAAGGTCATTCTCCAAGTCCTCATAAGCAATAAGGTGACCAGGAATAGCATTAGACAGATCAAGGTGCTTATTCCCTTCATCATTATCATCATATTGCTGAACATTTAGAGTGTCTGCAAACATTAGGCGAAGGGCCTTGGCTAGGCTATGGTAGTTTGCATGGTTTTGGAGGTTGACGCGGTGACAGATTGATCGGCCCTCCAGCACCACCGTCACTGAGGGGATCACATTGGCGACAAGATCCCTACCATCTAATCTCCCTGGTTGGAGGAAGTGAGGTGGTTTTCCGCTTAATGACAGCGAGGATGAGGCCGCCGCAGGAGGTGTAGGAGAAGGAGTTGTAAGAAGTCTCGTGTAGAAGCTATCATGCCATCTCCTCTTCAAGGCTTCTTGCCTCTGAACATCAATGCTATTGTTGTTCATTTTGGCATACATTATAAGTTTATAATTATGTTAATTTTATTAAAGTACTTATGGCCTGATGAGAAAGACGAGTATAGGAGTGAGGGATAGTCGGTGGAGGAGGTAGTTAGTGTGAGAGAACAAGCAAAGGTTTTATGGTTTGCTTGGAATGGTATGTGTAACATGCATGAGCTAGTGAGAGTCTAAATAGAAGGTCGGACGAGGGCACAATTAATGTCTGAAAGTATTTATCTTCAATTAGAGGTTATCTTTATTTTCTTTAACCTTCTCCCTGGCCTCCTTTTCACCTCTTTCCAAGATTGTGGTTTAATAAGCTTGGAGTGCCGTAAATTTAGAGTTGTAGCTAGCACTTCAAGTTATATACACCTAAGAGACATCATTTCCTCTTTTCGAGAAGTTTTTTGGCTTTCATAATAATTAAATGTTAGTACTATATATTCACTCAATTGACAAGTATAGCAAGGAAAATATCATAAGAATGAAGGTCAGATAGAGTGAAAATCTGGGAGATCCAACTAACATGCTGCTTATAGTCTAATTTTTGTGTTACTACTTACTCAGATAGTCAGATTCTCAATATTGGCCAATTGAATTATACAATAACTATATATCAGTACAGCAGAAGTATTTCAATGCATGCTCATCAAAGAACGTGACACAAATTATTACAAGGTCACAATAACAGCACAACATGATTTTGTTGATCCAAGTAGGACAAATTAAACAATGTCAGTACTATCTATGGTACATACTAATTAACTTAGACCTTCATCATGTCATACTTTTGTCACTACAAAACATAGCTGTCATGGATTTGTATAAGCTTGTTTAAAATAGTGACTTATATAATGTTGTATGCGCAGATAAGGCCCCTCATGCGGAAGGGGCATGTTTGCTTTCGGAAGGCAAAAGTTGGTAAAAATACTAGTATTATAGTTTATCCTGCGTAGTACTGTACCATATTAATGCTGTTTCTGAATCTTTGATTTACTGACACTAAATGTTTATTTTATGATGATCACAAGACAAGAACATGAATATATAAGATCGTGTCAAATTATAAAATGTTGCATAGGGATCAGATACTGACAAATTTGCTTGAAAGTAAAGCAATGGAGCATAAGATTACGAGGAGTTTGCATGAGATTATGGGAAGAATTTGGTAAAACGAGTCCTTGTAAATTGAATTGCACGGGTGTAAGAGAGAACCTTTGAGCGTTGCGGTCGGCGAACGGCTCGCTTACAGTTTTGACTCATTCAGAGACATGACAGTGAGCTAAAGATTCCCTTTGTTGATCCCAAGTCTGAAGTGAAATACTTATAATACTTTTCTTATGTCTTCCTTTACTTATCTCCAGGTGATGGCGTAGTACAGTACTAAAACTAACATTACAGGTATGTTCAGAAATACTGTCACATCATCTGCATGAATCTCCATGAATTGCAAAATCATTTCGCATACTCTTATGAATATCGACTTAATTCAAGAGAATTGAATATCATCTCTATGCATTGTGAATAGCCTTACAGGGTGAGATTGCGTACACCCAACCCCCTTTTACCCCAATTGGATGAGAGCCTTCTAATTTTAACCATTGGGATAATGATGCTGGTTCTCCACCACCAATATTTGTATCAAGTGGATAACAAAGTAAAAAAACATTTCAAATTTTTAATGATGAAATGTGCGACTGAAATTGTCATCTTCTTGCCAATTTAGACCTTTAAATATTTGTTATAGGTGTTATGTTTACGTCATGATTCAATCTGGTTAATTCAAGAGTCAATTTCCCAATCTCCACCAAGGTCCAAAATTTTGGTGTGAGATGTGATCTTGTAGCTCCCAAAAGTATAATGGAAGCCAGGTCGTTCAGTGATATATGATTTTTCTTTTCTTTGCCTAATATGTTGATCACAGATGAACTCCAAAACAATTGGTTGGGGTAAACAAGTTCTAATCACATGAACTAACCCTTATTCTCATCAATGATATACAAAAACATAGGATTTTCATTCTGTTGAAGCAAATTGGCGACAATAAAGGGTGAGGCATGCTTGGAAATCATGTGCAGGAGAGCCTAGGCTTAATCATCTATGCAGTGCATTAGTTAGAGATGATTTGGTCCAAATTGCGAATACTCGATGTTTTTCGTACTAACCACTTCATTTTGGAGCACATGAACAAACTGGTGTTCGAGGGTGATCAATTGATCATTCCTGTTGAAAAGGATACTCTTTGTAATGAAGTTGAGACTTGGCTTCTGACCAAAAGGCTGGAGCTAGGACTTCCTACAAAACCCATAGAATTAGCAAAAAACCTTGACGCACTCAGAAACCGGAGGTAAAGACTTCAGCTCAGGTGAGGAATTACACGATGGCGGCCGTCACCAATCATGCAACTACACCAAGATGAGTGCTTGTGGATGATTAAAGATGCACCATACGCGAATTCTCCGCATCGATGGGTAAGCTACTATGCAAGGCAGAGTTCTTAACCATGATATTTGTGATGAAAACATCTAGATCTACAGAGGAATCGGATTCAAGTAAACATAATATTGGGAGTCAGATTTGATGAAACTCCCTCATGGGTTAAGGAAGAAGAGGCTTCTAGATGGACTTTCCACCATCAGAACAAGCTCATAGTATGTATCTACCGAGTATCAGAATAGGGAAGCTTGAGGAAGCAGA
The DNA here is from genome assembly GCA_901111285.1 of Corrigiola litoralis. NCBI lineage: Eukaryota > Viridiplantae > Streptophyta > Magnoliopsida > Caryophyllales > Caryophyllaceae > Corrigiola > Corrigiola litoralis. Next base: position 4,573 of record CAAKMY010041483.1, read on the forward strand.
CTTTTTATAGCGAAAAGGGAGATAAATAGGGGAGGAACTTGGATTAAGTGGATGTAGCAATAGGAGAAAATCTGAGCATCTAAACGATTAGGCCCCTCGTTCATTGTTAGAACAAGTTCAATTTTTTTAATTTTTTTTTTTTTTGGCGTAAAAGACCAATAGTCCCCTCTTTCATTGTTGATTTTAGAACAAATATAATGCAATGTTGTTACCATTAACCAACTACAGGAAAGGCATAAATAATTCCTGAATGCTAGAACAACTCGCGGTAGTGTTATTCTGGGAATGGGGGAATGGAGGGGCTGACAGCTACGTGAGGCGTTCAGGCGAAGCAGACCAATATCATGATTTCATATATCGGTTATAGCTCTTCATAAATGCTGGTTGATAAAAACATCTACCATAGCTCTATGTTGAGGTTCAACTACTCGAATTAGCAGACCCCACAACATTCCGACATCAATCCCAAAACACCCACAGGTAAAACATCCAAGTCTATGCTCGAATTACAGTTTTCAACCAAGATCTATCTATATGAGGCTTGCTCAGGTGATGTTTTAGTTCCAAATCCAAGAATAAATGGAAATGATGTTGCTTACTCCCTCTGTCCCAACAGGTTGTTTACACTTGGTTTGAATTCCTTTCACATATTCAAACCAAGTGTAAACTACCTGTTGAGACAGAGGGAGTACTTTTTATCAATGTGGTCACCGAACCAAGCAAGACACGCCATTCGAATATGGATGCGTTCTCATAAGTTCATACAAAGATCACCATTAAGCTCTATCAGATGCCGTACGAATAGTCGAATAGATTGACCATTAGTTGTTCTAGAGCGGACTTCGTTTCACTGCGCACCTGACTGACATCAGAAGTCTCAACTCCTACCATACAAATTTGAACTCCGTAGGCAGTATCAAGCGATGAACGATATAGTACAGATACTACAATACACAACAGATATAGTTGCCTACCCTAGTGAAGGATGTCAGTCAAATGCTTTCAATCGAGCACCCTTTTCTCCGATTTCCTTCATCATCTGAAGTACTATAAAGTCATTGGCATCACCCTGAATGTTCAATATTAATTTTAGGATGCACATCGTGGCTGAAGCTTAACAGCTTTTACTAATTCTCTTATTAACAATGAACCCTAACTGACTTTAAGCACACAAATTTGTTCCTGAAAAATTTTCTTATACTGGAATACGAACTATCGACCCTACTCCAAATCAGATCCAAGACGAGCTTTCATTCCCACATTCACATGAATATCAGCTATTCGATCCTGTTCTGTTCTCAACAGACTTGAACTGTATCTCCAGAGGAGCAACGAGTTCTATTTTAATTTTGTACAAATTCTTTGTCATTATTGAAAATCACATACTTAATATAAAGCCACAGTGATCAATACAACACAAGTTACTCATAATATTATCAGGGCGATTGATTGCCCTGCAAAATGGTCGTTTGTACAAAATTACATTATACTTTGGTCCTGACTAATGGTATACTCGAATCATAATTATCGTCTTATTGTGATACATAGTATAAGTAATCTCTATTAAAGGGGAAAAAGAATAAAAACCAAAAAGGGGTCATCTTACAGACAAAGAATCACATAAATAATTATGTTGCAACCCATCCCTTAAATTCAAGGATGTGATTGCAACATCTTTTTCTTCTGTTTTTTCACTTAATAGCATCATTTTCACTACCATTGATTTTAAATATTCAACTGTCCTCGATCATTACCAAACATCACGCAAATATCTACCAGTCGTCTGCAAGTTCTTCACCATACTTTCTGCTTCTGAACTACTCATTGCACCCTGTAAAACAAGTCAAAGCAAGAGCTGTTTCAGCATGTCGCAGGATAAATACTACGGCATAAACTCTACCAGAGTGAATTATACAGTTCACTACAACCTCAACCCCAGATTCAAACATTCGCTGAAGCTTGAATAGAAGGTTCATGATAAATATTCAAAGTATTTCAAACCCATAGGAAATACAATGAAGGAAACTCATGAAAAAAGAGAGCATAAAAGAGACTTATGCATCAGATTTGCCCAAGACATTAAACCTTCAGTATCTTTGCCTTGTGGACGTACCTGTTCTTGTAAGATTGTGTGAAGCGTTCGGTGGACATCCCGTGCCATGCCTTTGGCATCACCACAGACATATATGTATCCTCCTTGTGATATTACGTTCCACACATCTGACGCCTTAATTTGGTACAAACAGAACAAAAGTCAAAATATGTGTTAATAGGTATATAACACCATGTTGAGAGCTTACAGTTAACAAAGACAAAGGCTTACCCTCTGCGTCATTTTGTGCTGTACATATTCTTTTGTGGGGCCTTGTCGCGAGAAAGCAACAATTAGCTCTGAAAGTGCACCAGTTTCAATAAAGTTCTGAAGCTCGTCCGCATAAATATAATCCTGCATAGTGTAGGGTGCTTGCATCAGTAATATGAAAAGTATTTATGGGAGACGACAAAGAAAGATGCCGTGAATGTATAAATGTGCAGAAGATTTAGCGTATCATACCACATCACGGTTTCTGCAGCCAAAAAACAGTATTGCTTGGCCAAGATCCACTCCATCTTCTTTTAGAGCACTTCTCTCCTGGAAGTTAGTAAAAAGTAGCTTATATAACTGTTGCAATACCTTAAAAAAACATTTTCTAAAAAAGAAACATAAGGTCGTATATCAAACCTGCAAGAAGCCCCTGAATGGTGCCAATCCAGTCCCTGGACCAACCATTATAATCGGAACAGATGGGTCTACCGGGAGTCTGAAGTTGGACTGCCTCACAAAAATAGGGGCCCAACTACAATCATGGGTTTCCTCTACAGGCACAGAATTCTGGAAACAACAAAACAAGCCTAAGTGTCATGTAGATACATACCATTGATAATCATCTTTACTTATGAGAATATCAAACTATCATACAGTGCTAATGCAGCTGAATAATTTCTTCAAAAGTACATTAGTAAGGCAGCCGTGTTACTGTAGTTTTAGCTCAGAGTTACAGAAAGAAAAACAATTACGGTATTACGGTAATGATGTCATATACAACTTTTTTTGCTTAAGTACAAGCAGTCATTATTAACTAGTCACCAGGTTTATGGACTCAATGACACAGCACTATATGTACACACTGACCCACCGACCAACTACGTGGGCTGGCAATGTAAACTCTTCCCCCCCCCCCCCCCCAACAACAAAAAAAAAGGTGTCTAAAACCCAAGTTATTGCATCAAAAATAGCCTAGATTAGTAGAATGTACCTTCATCCAAGTTGAGCACACTCCTTTGTGAATTCTACCTGTCGGCATCTTATCTTTTACTAACGCACATGTAACATGAATTCTTGATGGTGCCACCCTACACAAAAGACAGCCAAACATGTAATGGTAAGTTTACTACGCAAAAAAAAGTAAATTCTAGTCATATAGTAATCAAAGCTAAATTGCTTTCACAATTAAATTCTCTCTAATTAATAGGAAGTTAATGCTAGGAAAATAACAGAACTATCAAGTAAGCCTGTTCAGCACCTTAAACATTGCAACGAACTTCTCTCTACCTAAAGACATGTTATGAATTTATGATATAGAACTTATAAATCATATTAGTGTTATATTCAAGAAAAAAGAATAGCTATTCATTCAAGAAAAAAGAAAAACTATTCCTACCTCGGGGAGGATGATATGGAGTAGTATCTAGGCTGCAAACGAGGTGCTACTGACGCAAAGAAAACACCAAGTGGTGGTTTAGCAGAGGGGAATTCAGCCAAGACCTCGAGGAGACTCCTCTGACTTGCAACAACCCACTGGGCGTATTCATCCTGCAGAAAAATTAACTTATCACGTGGAAAGGTCTTTTGAAAAGCTAGAGGCAATAGTACTATTCAAATGGTATAAGGTGTTTCCTCACCTTTCCAGCAGGGGATGCAAGATGTCTCAACCGTTCCGCTTCACTTGCATCAGAAGCATGAGATGCCAAAGCGAGCAGTACAGACTGAAAAAGTAAGGGTTAGCGCTACGAAACAGATCAAATGCAATTATAATGCAACAAAGGGACAAACTGTCAAACTGATAGGAAGGGACAAACCTTCTTTGGTGAACTTAGAAGATCCGCATATTGGGTTAGCGCTGCTCTTACAGTGCATGGAGGGAAAGGCGGTGGTAGTGAGCTTCCAGCAATGGGAGTGCCATCCTCATTATCGACATGAACAGAGAAAAATGTGTCTGGTTTTAAGCCTAGTAATCTTTCAGCTTCCTCCACAGTCTCAAGAAGGTTCTCACAATACACACCTACATGATCCCCTGTCTCATATCTGGGTAAGAATTAAAAATAATATTAATCATCATCATAACAGAAAATGGTGCCAAAGACTTTTCAAACACCTGAATGAAGATCGAAATGTGTACAACAAGAAAAAGGGATGGAATACGTGACTTACTTCAATCCTGTGCCAGAAATGTCAAATTCTAAATGGGTGCATGAGCGATCTGAGGCAGGAGAATGTAGCTCCCTCCTCACAGCAACATTTGATCTTCACAGATATAACAGTTGACTCAGACAAAGCAAACATATAGAGGGAAGCCAAAAATAAACAATAAAAAAAGACAAAGCCGGAATCAAGAACATTAGTCATACCCCTAGAAAAATACATTAGTAACAATTGTTGAGTCTATATACCTGCATGGATGTTGAATATCGAAGACAGCATGACCATTAGCATTAGCCCAGTTTTTCTGTTGCTGTGGGACAGCATCGTGAAACACGACCCGGTATTCCGGTATTGCAGCAGTATATGGAGTAGAAACTGCCACATCATCCTCATCCCGAAGCAACTGATCTAACTCTGGCCAAACTAATTCCTTCCTATAATCGCAACAATGTGTTAAAAACACAAATATAAATTAGAACTTAACTCATACCAGCTAGACAGAAAATTTAGGGATTATACCAAGCAGTAAAGTCATCTTCAATACACTGGTCATCATCCCCAAGACCAACAGGAACAAGGCGTTTCCCACCTACAATCATATATAAAAAGTCAGGTTTGGCAAGACAAAAACCTTAAAGATAGTACAACGGGGCACATAACAAAGGACCACGGTGATCTTGAACACCCAATCTTCACATAGCTAGCCATTTATTTGCATTATATGATATGACTACATGGGTCAATTCTTGTGCATATCAACTAACACATTGATGGAACTCCTTCAAACTAACCAATTCAGTCCTCAAAACCAGTCCTGTTAGTTACTTGCTCAAGAATACATATAGCATATGTTCAACAGTCAAATTGTCAATTTGCCCTGTTATCAGTCCATCCGCTTCACGGTTGTAAATACTAACACCAAAACATTTCTACCTTAAACTTGAAGATCTAATATGAATATCAAAACACATGCTGACCTAGATTGGAGCTAAATAGTATTTAAGGGCCATGTAACCATGAAACCTGAGTTTCATATTTTCATCTTAGAATGGGACGGTACATTAAGACTAATTTTCCAACAGCCCGATAAGACATGCCATGTTCAGATAATCTGTATTTAATGAAAATAACACTCAACTTTCTTACAGCAGAGAACAAGGGTCCACAACAGAATTCACATGAATGTTCTAAAAGGTCCACCACAAAAAAACTCCATGTATTTAAGCCTACCAAGGAACTTTGAATGACTAAACTCTACATGATCAATGATCATCAGCAATCACATTGCAAGTTGCAATAGTCACTAATATCCAACACAAATGGATTCTAACAAGAGAATTTATGGTCCAGAAAACCCTACCTTGTTCAGCAATGATCTTATCCACCTCTTTGGCAATCTGTTTGTCATTGGAATAGCAACATCAAACACGAGAACAAAATGTATTAGGACATAGAAATACTAAAATCAGTCCAATTAAGAAATTAGAGAAAAAGTGAATTTTAAGTGAAGGAAGAAACCTTGTTGAAATGCTCATACTGTCTATTACCAAGGCCAAATACACCATAGTGAAGGTTCTGAAGCCACTCACCCCTGTCCTCGCCCTCGCCCTAAGAGACATAAGACACAAAACATTGTATGCTCAGTCGCTCAGTAAAAATATAAATAAAAAACTCCTCGCTTTGTTGATTCTCAACATAACATAATTTGTACAAAGTTCTGCCTGCCTAGTGGAAGTATCATATTACACATGTACACGATAACTACAAAAATGTGACATTTCAATTAGCAAGAAATTATGAAATCTTTGTAGAACTCATCCTAGTACATCATGCAACTTTTCAACCTGAGTCAAACATCAAAGTCATCCAAGCAACGAAAAAAATAACATAAGACAACGACAATTTCTAACACGTCCCATTGTCTATAAAAAGATTATAAAAGTTGTAAAATATACCTCGGCAAACCACTTGTAGAACCTTGCTGCATTGTCTGTTGGCTCCCCATCTCCATACCTACAACAAGCATTTCATTTATTCATCCTTTAACTACACATCTTCAACACACGAAAGAAGGCAGCTAACAATGAAAAAGAAATGAGGCACATACGTAGCCAAGAAGAAGAAAGCGAAAGTTTCCTTCTTCAATTTTTTCTCATATAGATCATCTTCCTCGGCATAATCATCCTACCAAGCAATGCAAACCAAATAACATAAATCAACAAACCGAAATTGCATATTCATAAGCAACATACTTGATATTATAAGAATCAAGAGATGCTCCATTGTTCAGGAAGGTCATCCTCTAACTCAAAAGTTGGTTGTTCATTCTTATCTATGTCTGTGTGCATTCTCCTTTCACATCAAAACATACTTTAGTCTTTATAGTAGTATAATATTTCACCTCCATAGACCCGGGAATATTAGTTAATCAGCAAATCAATCATACATAGTCCACAAGTTTGAATGCTTACATGCATCATGATTCATGCATCATGATTCATGCATCATGCATCATGCATCATGCATGCACTCATAAAGATCAACTAAGTGCAAAAACAAAAGGTAAATACCAACTTAAAAATTTAATTAAAAAAGATCAAAAAAGGTAAAATAAAATAAGGTAAGAAAGTCAAACTTACCAAGTCAACAACTTTGAAACTCGCTTTCTCATACCTTGTCTTGGCCTCCTCAGCTAACGCCTACCAACCCCAAAACCACACGTCATTAAACAATCTACCCCACCAAATAAACAACACAAATTATATTAAATTAATCAACATCAAAACTTAGGTAAGACGGTGTGATCATAAATTTCGTCTAAGCATAACTTATGATCACACCGCCTCATCATAAACCTCCTCTAACCATAACCTATGATCACATAATCACATTAAAATAATACTAAAAACCTCACATTTCCATCACTAAAATGTTAAAATATATAATACACGAATTCTCATAATCATAAAAAAAAAAGTATCGAGCTCAATGCATGGCTCTATCTACTTTTACGATAAAAAAAAGACACCCAAACTCCTATAAACCCAAATCAATATATTCGTTGGGTCAGCATGACTCTGTCTACTTTTACGATAACAAAAAAAGACGGTCTCTCCCAAGACTTTCCGAAAATAAATTAGAGAAAAAATTAAACCTTGGCAAATCCCTCAGCAGTACCAGTCTGAGTACCAAAAAAGATGGTAACTTTCTTTTTCCCATCATCAACCTCAACATCCTCTTCCTTAACAATCAACGGCTTAGGAGCAAGATGAGCAACTTTCGACGATTTCCCCCCGTTGGATTTCCTCCAAATCAACAACAAAGCGCAACCAATGAGCACGGCAACAGAGGTAGTAACAACCATGAATACCTCACGATTACCAACTATGATCTTCGACGAGTCCTCGAATGAGGCATTAAGCTGCTCAAAGTTGCCTTTTAGTAAGGCGCTCATAAGATCTAATGGTGACACTTTAATGGAGTTTGCATCCATTTTTATTGTAGTGAATTAATGGTGATGACCCAGATGAGAAATCCTGAAAAGTTGAGTAAAAAGATTGAATCTTTGAGGAAAATGGGTGGAATTATGAGTGCCCAGATGAGTGGAATTTGGAAAAAGTGAGAATTAAAGGGGGAAAAGATTGAGTTTTTGAGTTTTCTCTCTCTAGGAATTTAGAGAGAGAATGGGGAATGTGGTTGGAAGTGAGGTGGGGGTAGGAGAGACTAGAAATGAAGGGAGGGAAATATGGAGGGGGGTGACATTAAATGGTTGATTGACTTTATGAAAAAAATGAATAATGGTGGTACTAATTATATGTTTCTTGGTCCAAAATGAAAGATCTTTATATATGTGTAATAATGGTAATGAGGTGCCCATAATTTTAAGTATTTTTTTGTTAAAGGATTTAGATTGACTAGTAAGGGGTTGTTCTAGTTTAATTAGAAATTTTTAAGTTTGAGAATATGGGAATGAAGTAATGTTAAAACTAGTGAGGGGGAGTTTATTGGCAAATTAATTTAGGGTATTTTTATGTACTTTTAATATTTTTTTGTCAAAAAATATATATAGCTACATACAAATATATTTGATAGTACATACTCTCAGAGTCTCAGGTGTATGCAATAGATCCTGTAGTTTAGTCATTATAGTGGTCCTATATGTGATTCAAATTCGGACTAAATCGAATAATGATAACCAAACAAAATGGTAATGACTAATGAGGTATGGCAATTGTGATACATGAGTCTCTTTTTTCTAATCATTGTATTTTTTTTAGTAATTCGGAAAAAAAAAAAAGGAAGAAATAGATGTGTCAATTGATTTTGACCAGAAAATCACGATTCAGATAGATTAGTAATTTTGAATTATATATACTATTTTAGACTAGTAATATGAATAATAGTGTGTCTTGTACGAGGTTACCTCTACGTGAGACAGTTTCAAAAGTCACATCTTTATCAATTTAAAAATAATTATGCTCATTTCGGAGAATTGTTACTTTCGAAAGCGTCTCATCATGAGGTAACCTCATCGAAGACTTTGTATATGAATAAACTGTCGCGGGCACAATTCATGCCAAACTTGAAGTTTCCAAATCCGAACCCAAATAAGTACCGACTCATTTTACAAGTCTAGTTGTAAGCATTTAAAATAAAAATAAATAAGTTATGGTAACCCTCCTATGAAATCGTATAATTTTAGATGGATCAATTTTTCACTTATAGTAGTCATTTTATAACTCATAGTGGCCAAATTTTCTTCAATTCCTTGTCAAAAAAATGACTATTTTATTTCATCAATTTATAAACAAGTCTACTCTAAATCAAAAATATAAACTATCATTTTCAAAAATTTGTAAGATATATTTGTACTAAAAGAAAAGAAGTGTTCATCATACTAATAATGTTTGTTGGACAAAAGATCTTATGGCCTATGTTGAGTACTGTACATTACAATAATATTTGTGGGGCTAAAAAATACGAAATGTGAGGTGGGAGGAAGGGAGACAAAGAAAGGAGGGCGCCAACGCTCACCAACCCAACTCCCCTTCTTTTAGGAGTCATGACGAAGTCAAACTACCTAACACCAGTTTTGTTAACTATGGTTAAGAGATACTGTGGGCATTTTTGGTCCACAAATGAGCTTGGTTGTTGTGGTTTCTTGCTTGCTTCTCTCGTGTTAAATTCATCGTCATAAAACCCTCCAGGTGGAACATTTCTGGTGGCTTCGGTATATGGTTGGATCTTCTTATACGAAAAGAGCAAAGTGCAGATAATATTTGTTTGCCTATGTATCGAAACTTATGATCACACAAACTAAAGTGATGATTTCGTAATTGAAATTGATCAACTAAATGATGCAACTTGATAAACTTTCACGTAATTCCATGTTAGTTACATGAAATTAAAGAATACGTCTTGTAATCTTGTTAAGCATCAGAACAAACTAAAGGGAAATCGTAGTGTTCTTTTGTCATACTTGACTAAGTTGTGTAATTTAACGTCACCAAATGATCGATTGTTGTAATCTGTCAGTATCACACAATAACTATTGACAATTTACATGTAAATACATGGCTTGTGCCTAAATACATTCTCTTAACACAATCATCACTGTATGACCCTATTCATTAGTAATTTTAATAGTCTTATGCTCGATATATAGTAGACTATGAGGAGGATGTTCTTGACCAATATTTCAGTCACCTTAAATTTTAAGGTTGTTTCTTAAACATCTTTTAAGTTACCTGAAAAAATAAGCTATTTGAGTTACCTGAAAAAAAAAAAAAATTTAAGGTTCATGATACATTTTCAGATTTCAATCACTTTTTCAATCAATTTTATCAAGCACACCTTATAGTGAAACTCACTATATATTTAAAGTATATTTTTTGTTTGTAACATCCGGTTCAATCCGAATTAAGCCGTATAGGACCAGCCGGCAAAGTTATTTATTCAGGATCAAGTATGATGAAAATCTCACATTGTACGTCGGTACGATGTGAAGTGATTGGTAAATGCTACCGCCTACAGGCTACAGACTACAGTATCGTGACCCGCGTGGCTCTCGTGCCCGTGGACTGCGTTTGGCCATATGGCATCCCACATGGTCACATGACTGGAAAATGAAGGAGGGATTTTCTAATGGATACTCGGCTGTGTTTTACGTAGTATATATGTTTACGAGGATCGTTGGGAGTAGTTCGATGCTCATTTGAAATTATAAGATTTGAGATTGTCCTATGAAATTATTAGTTAAAACATGACCTCATGAAAAACATGAGCTGATAAACATTGTTATATGGCAACGAATCCAGTATATGATTTAATTTGATAATGCTTGTTTCCACGGATCTGAATCATCAGATTTGGGAACTAGCAGCTATGTAGCTATTTGGATCCGAACCCAGTGGTTGACTGAATATAGATTCAAGTACTTCGTATGATATGTGGAGTTTTTGAGGCTTTACTTTGTGCATTTTGGTTTATCTATGTTTAAAAAATGTATATTACTCCTTTTTTTTATACAGTACAAAGGAAAGAAAAAGATAGACTAAACAACACGAAGTATAGAGACCTACGAGATCTACAAACAAAACATCATGAAGGATGGGGGGGGGAGCATGAGAACGCCTTGTACTCTTCTAGCATCTAAACTCCCGTGTTAGCCAAACAATATATCAGCAATTGAATTCGCCTTTCCATAAGTATGTTTGACCATACTTGTCAGTCTTCCTTATTGAGTAACTCTTGACGTTGAAAGATGAGGTAGAGATTCTTATTCTAGATGGGTGTTGTATTAGGGCATATTCGGCAAAACTAGATTTTTAG